>MU672088.1:0-76348 GCA_026770625.1 Nicotiana glauca
TTCTTGTCTCTAATGATAAAGAAAATGTCCTAGTTAATTGCATGCTTACGAATTGTTATAGTTGGGTTTTGAACATGGTTTGTTAAATCCGAACACGATACGATAGAGCAGTCTGTTCTTATAAATTTGTACATACGCAAGTTGTAAGAATTTAACTCAAACTACTAAGCGATTTAATTGAAAGATTTGATGCATGTTTTTTGAATAGGCTGAAAACGAAACCGATTGGAGATCGCAAGACATGCATACTATATCATTAGTTCCCCTTTTAATAATCATGCATAGGAATGGGGTTTATACACTAAACTACCACATTTCAGTACTTAGTCATTCATACTAAAGTGATTACATGATCATGTGAACTTAGCTACTGTATATATGTACAACTTAATCTAGAATATGATTTTAAAAGTAAATCATAGAACTTCAGCTCCTCATTTGTATTTCATGCTTCAGTTTCATCTTTACAGGGAGTACCAATTGTGTACCTGATATTTTGAAATAAAGAAGAGGGAGGATGATCAGTAAAGCAGTAGCGATTACAGCAGTACAGCAACAGCATAACACAGCAATCAGCAACCATAACCAGCAACCCACAATAAACAGCCCACAGAGGACTCAACAGAAAAACCAGCAACTTCGAAGCCCAAAAAATCCAGCAATAAATGGGAAACTAAACCGAACTCCAGCAGTAACTTGAAAATCAAACAAGAATCCAGAAAAAGGGACACAACAGGAGGTCTAGATCACACTCGAAAATGCACCAAATAGCCTCTGTTTTTCTGTTTTCTTTTGCGCTATTGAAAACTGAATTCTGAGTATCGGAATCCAGCCTCTTTTCTCTCTTTTCCCTCTCAAAAATCCAGCCTAGACTCTATCCAAATTCCCCCTATGAACTGTATTTTCAGCAATGTCTATTGAGTGTGTACCTAATCCTGAAGTTTTTTCAGCACTCTATGATGTCTAACCTCAATGTCCAACCAGACTGTATGAAAGAAGAAAAACTGACTGCCTAAAAATTGTTCTTTTTCCGAAAAAGAGGCCCCCTGCTCTAGTTAGCAAATCCTCTATTTATAGGCAAAACAGACCTCTAAGGTCTGTCTTGGAAATCATCAGACCTTACTGCCCATCCCTTAGATTCCCATGCCTTAAAACCTTTTCTTGAGGCAAACCATTTTGTTCCCCACCCTTGTCCCCTATTGTTTTATTCAAGAGTCATGGGGGGATTATAGTATTTAAATGAATTCCCATGCTGTCATGGGAACACCACTGTTTTTAAACTTAGGGGTATTTTAATGGCCCCTTGACAGCCTTCTTGAACTAACCAATTTAAACCCAGTGAAGACCCAAAACTACCCTCAAACCTCTGGGAATTTCTGCCCCTGCCTAAGCTTCTTAATCAGTATATAAACCCCTTAAAAATTGCCATTAACGCTGATTGCTAATTATCAACTTATTCAGCTATAACCAATCCTATAGTCCAATCAATGATTCAAGGCAGAAGGGTCTAACACTCCAAAAGTATCAATCCAAAGGGAATGAGTTGATCATATTGGGAACCAATCCTGATCAACTCGAACCCATTGAAGCTATCAATACTGAGCATCTACCGGCTCAGTATGAATTAATACAGAGGCAGGGCTGGTAATTATACAAGAGTAAACAAAAATGCCTATTATCATGCCTCCTTAGTTTTCAACCAATTTTAATTGACGACATTTATTTAGTCGACTATATATACACACGAGTAACAAACGAAACAGTCACAGAGAACCAACATGGCAATTCATGCTTTTGGACAAAACAGGTGATTTTATGACACTAATTATTTTGACGATATTATCAACTCGACTATATAGTTCATATCCTACTTGACTACGACCAGAAGAAAAATTGACCAAATAAAAGGTCTTGGTTGGAGATGAACAGAACAGTCGAATACTAAAAGTGAAAAATTAACTAAAAACAAAAATAAACAAATAACAGATACACACCAGAAAGAACCAAAGAAAGGGAAAAATACCTCAAGAAACTCAAGAAGACTCGAACTTGACTGGAACTCAAAATTTTGAAGCCAAACGGACCTTAACTAGGGTGTTCTCAACTGAGAACACCCAAACTAAGGTCCATCGGACCTCAATCGTCTATTGAATCTACTGGAATCCCCACTTTAGATTTCTAGGGTTCATGCCGTCGATTTGAGGTTCGTAGTTTTCTGGTTAGATTCGAACCAAACCAAGCTTGGTTTGGTTATGAGGAAGGTCAGGGGGACACCTGGTATGAATTTGGGCTTGGTTGGGGTCGATTGGTTTTCTGCTCGAATCTTCAAATCGATATTCGAAACGATGCAGGTTGATTCGAGGTTAATGGTTCATGGATTTGGATTCAGGATGGTTGAAAGGTCTTAGGGTGTTAAGGCGGTGGTCGTTGGCATCGCTGCCGCCGGGTTTATGGCGAGGGGGAAAGGGTGGCGGCTAGGGTTCTTGGAGGTCCATCTCTGAGAGAGACGATGATGGAGAGATAGAATGAGGGGGGTCTGGTTCGTGGGCGTGGGGTGTGAGGGTAGTGTTATATAGGGCATAGGAGATGGGATCCTAGCTGTTGGATCAAGTAAGATTGATGGCCAGGATCGCTTGCCTTAGGACGAACGACGTCGTCTCATTTAAATGAGACTGGGTCGGTCTCAGGGGTGAACGGGTCAAAATGAAACGGGTCGCGAGAGGAGCCTAGGATCGTTGGATCAATGGAGATGAACGGCTCAGATTAAATGCCCTTGAACGGTGTCGTTTGGCTTAATGAATGATTTGAACTGAACCGTTAGATTTGATTCGATCAATGGTCCTGATGGAGGGCCTGGAGACGACGTCGTTTTGACGTCTCTGAGACCAGCCTTCCGTGGCCTGGGCCAAATGCTGGTTTGGACCTGGTTTCTTTGCATTTTTACCCATTTTCTAATTTCCTTGACTAGCCACCACTAAATTAAACACACTCTATCAAATTAAAAGAAATAAAATCACACGCCTATTAATTAACACATAAATAATTAATGCAAATTACACATTTTAAATTACTCAATGACAACGGACAATAACGCATATTTTTTTAATTTCTTTTCTAGCCACTTTATGGCTAATTAATTTAAAAATGCATGCAACACGTATTTTTGTATTTTTTTTAATTAGTTCAAACAAATAAACACACATACAAGATGCTAAAGAAAGACAACACACAATCCACAGAAATCAAAATGTGATACAAAACTATTTTATTTTGTACTTTTGGGAGTAATTGTCGTGAGAGCAAAAATCACGTGCTCACAATCATAACAATGAATACAGGATTCCAAACAACAAAATGACATATCAAATACAATTTCCAAACGCGAATCGAGAATAAATGCTAACTCCGAATCCGACCTCAACTGAAATTGATCGCATCCCTATGTCTATTGATGGATTAGCATAGCTCTTATCATATTTTCCCAATCGATAGCCAAACAGATATAGAAAAAGAAAGATATTGAACCTGATTGCGCGAAGCTTCGATTAATTTTATTTGGAATCCAATACAAATGAATCTGGCCTTGAAATTAGGAATAACAACAGCTGAGAAATAGAAACTAGCAGCCACGAACAAGACCTCGATCGGCGACTCGTCGATTACATAACAAAATCCGACACGGGCATAATTTAATTCATCTCCGTT
Source organism: Nicotiana glauca (assembly GCA_026770625.1). Taxonomy (NCBI): domain Eukaryota; kingdom Viridiplantae; phylum Streptophyta; class Magnoliopsida; order Solanales; family Solanaceae; genus Nicotiana; species Nicotiana glauca. Next base: position 3,706 of record MU672088.1, read on the forward strand.
AAAATTAGAAGAAACAAAAGCTTTGAAACTCAAACGACCCGAACACTGACTCGACGCCTCCGGCGACCTCAAATCTGCCCGAAAATTAAGATTGAACCTCAAACAACGCTCATTTTCCGGAACACAGTCCCAGCTAATTCATGACTGGAATATCATTTTGAAATATGGAAGATGCAAAAAATAGAATCGTCTCAAGTTTGCTCTTGCGGCCTCTTGTCATTGCCTTCTCACGCTACTTCTACATGTTTTCGAAGCGACGAGGGTCAGCAGCTACTCTTGGTTGCTAAAGGATTTCATTGGAGGGAGCTAAGCGTTGGAATGGAGGATTTTGATGGTAGGGTGTGGTGGCGATGGGCTGGTTTTTGGCTAACAAAGGTGTTGAAGAAGAAGATGGTTCAAGGATGTTTTTGTTCTAGCATCTGTTTTTGGTTACCTCAAGATCAGCCATGAAAATGGCTTTTCTTAATTCACCAATTTTACTAACAACAAGGGCTCAAATATGAGATCGTTTGCACCGATTTTGGATTCAAGAAGATCGGCCATAGAATAAGGAATGGGAAGAGAGCGAGAGACTCTCGATTCGCTGCTCTACATTTCGAGAAAGTGGAATAAGAAAGGTCGTAGTACCACGGACAAGCTTAGTAGTTTCTAAGAGATCGATACGGAGACGTTTGTATTTATCCCCAGAGGCTACAGAGTTAGGAAAAACTTCACATATATTCTTTCCTGTCGTGCGATATGGTTTCTCAATGCTAATTGAACTTCTACTCTGTTCTTTAGTAGATGGCAAGAACACGCGCTTCTTCATTCGCTGATCAGTAGCCCGAGCCCCCTGCGGTAGCATCTACGAGGGACGGAGGGTAAGGCCGAGGTCATTCTAGGGGCCGAGCCAGGGGCAGAGCTTATCCCAGAGCAGCAGCACCAATGGCGGGGCCTCAGGTTGAGCTTGACGAGGAGGTTCCAACCCAGACAGTTCCAGCAGGACCAGCTCAGGTCCTAGAGGGGTTCATCGCTACCCCAGTACTCCAGGACGCTCTGGTCCATCTAGTGGGCCTTATGGAGAGTGTCACTCGAGCAAGCTTACTTCCGGTAGCACCAACTATTTGAATGAAAAAGAACCAGAAAAGGTAAGGGGGGTCGCCTATTTGTTCTGCGGCTGAAGACCTCCTCTTAGAGTATAGGGTTTTTGTATATATAGGTCTAGTTTAGAATTTAGATGGGGAAATGGATCGGGTCAGAGGGCTATTCGGGTCAAGACTGATTTTTTCTTGGGCTGGGTAAGGAGATGGGCTAGCTTAAGTGAAGAAGGGGTATTGAAACATTTGGGCTCACATTACATGGCCCAATCTTGAATTTAAAACCAAGCTTTTCCAATTTTCTTTTCTTTTTGTTGTTCTTTTTTCTTTCTTTAGTTAATTCAAAACCTAAACTAAATTCCTAAATTAATTCAAATTTGTAAAATTAAGCTAATTATCTAACTATAAAGTTTATAAAAATTAATTGATCCTAAATTAAAAGAGAAAAATTAATAATCCAAATTTTAAAACTAAGAATGTAAAAATGGGCCATTTTGTGATTTTCATTTTTTTTAATAAAGCAACTACTAATAAACTAATCCTAAAATGTGAAAAATTTCTAAATGCAATGCATGGTATTTTTTGGTAATTTTTTTTTGATTTTTTAATGGAAATTAAATATGCACAATAACGCAAATAATTAACAAAATTCTACGAAAATACCTATAAATTGCGAAAAAAAAAATTGGGAAAATTATTTTCTGTTATTTTATGGGAGTAATTCAGATAGGGCAAAAATCACGTGCTCACAAAGAGCACCAAATCTCCCACCTTGAACTCCTTTCCCCGAGTATATTTGTCATAAAGGTATTTCATTTTATCCTTATACAGGGATGAACTAGAGTAGGCATGGAACCTAAATTCATCAAGCTCATTGAGTTGCTCCACCCGAAGATTAGCAGCTATATCCCAATCAAGATTCAACTTCTTCAAGACCCACATGGCCTTATGCTCCAACTCCATTGGTAAATGACATGCTTTCCCAAACACCAATCGGTACGGCGACATACCAATTTGAGTCTTGTAAGCGATCTGGTAAGCCCATAGAGCATCATCTAACTTTTTAGACCAATCGGTCCTATTGGCATTGACGGTTTTGGACAAAATGCTCTTGATATCCCTGTTGGACACTTCAACCTGGCCACTTGCTTGAGGATGATAAGGTGTAGACACTTTGTGGTTGACACCACACTTGGAAAGCAAGGCATCAAAAGCTCTATTACAAAAATGCAATACTCCATCACTAATAATTGCCCAAGGCATACCAAACCTTGTGAAAATGCTCTTCTTCATAAATGCCACCACACTCCTAGCTTCATTGTTGGGCAAGGCCACGGCCTCAACCCATTTTGAGACATAATCAACCGCTACAATAATGTAAGTGTTTCTGCACGAGCTTACAAAATGGACCATAAAATCTATACCACATACATCAAAGATATCAACTTCGAGAATTGTGTTTAGAGGAATCTCATCTTTCTTGGAAATATCGCTTGCTCGTTGACATTGATCACACCTTTTTACTAGATCACTAGCATCTTTGTACAAAGTTGGCAAATAAAACCCACAACTAAGAACTTTAGAAGCCGTCCTCGCCCCTCCATGATGGCCACCATAGGGAGAGGAATGACAAGCCTCCAAGATACTCAATTTCTCTTCCTCTGGGACACACCTTCGGATCACACCATCCGTGCAAATCTTGAACAAATACGGCTCGTCCCAATAAAAATCCAAACTATCCCGTTTGAGCTTCTTCCTTTGGTTAGAAGAGAGCTCACACGGGATGATGCCAGTCACAAGGTAATTAGCAACATCCGCAAACCACGACATATCATTCATTGACACATAAAGTAGTTGCTCATCGGGAAATGTATCATTGATCTTTAGGCCATCACATGTCTTTCCTTCTCTTCCAAGCGGCACAAATGGTTTGCAACTTGGTTTTCACTACCCTTCCGGTCCACAATTTCTAGATCAAACTCTTGAAGTAGTAACAACCATCGCATCAACCTTGCCTTAGAGTCTTTCTTTGTCATCAAGTACCTAAGGGCGGCATGATTGGTGTGAATTATGACCTTGGCCCCAATAAGATACGGGCAAAACTTTTCCATTTCATATATTATGGCCAACAACTCTTTCTCGGTAACCGTGCAGTTCCTTTAAGCCTCATTCATGGTTTTTCTTGTGTGGTGCACCGGATGAAATATTTTGTTAACCTTTTGACCCAAAACAGCCCCGACCGCAACATCACTCGCATCGCACATGAGCTCGAAAGGCAAGCTCCAATTTGGTGCGGTAATGATAGGGGTAGTGGTCAACTTAAGCTTGAGAAGCTCAAATGCTTGCATACATCCCTCATCGAACACAAACTTGGCATCTTTTTCTAGCACAAGGGGTTTACCACCTTCGAAAAATCTTTATAAACCTCTGGTAAAATCCCGCATGGCCGAGAAAACTCCTCACCCCCTTGACAGAAGTGGGGGGAGGAAGCCTTGAAATCACCACTATCTTGGCTTTGTCAACTTCAATCCCATACTTTGAAATTTTATGACCCAACACTATGCCCTCTTCAACCATGAAATGGCATTTTCCCAATTGAGTATGAGATTTGTGTCTTCACAACAAGCCAAAACTCTATCCAGATTTCCTAAACACCCTTCAAATGAATCACCAACCACACTAAAGTCGTCCATGAAGACCTTCAAAATATCTTCCACCATATAGGTGAAAATAGCCATCATGCATGGTTGGAATGTCATCGGGGCATTACACAACCCGAACGGCATCTAAGAGAAAGCAAATGTGCCATATGGACAAGTAAATATGGTCTTCTCTTGATCTTCTAGAGCGATTAAGATTTGATTATATCCCAAATATCTATCCAAAAAGCAATAAAAGGCACGCCCCGCAAGGCGATCAAGAATTTGGTCAAGGAATGACAACGAGAAGTGATCCTTCCGGGTCACCTTGTTCAGCTTCCGGTAGTCCATGCAAACCCTCCATCCGGTAACTGTCTCAGTGGGAATAAGTTCATTGTTGTCATTGTTGATACCCAATTTTTTTCTGTATTTTGTTAAATAAGCAGAACACCTTCAAAATAACCTATATATTCATATATAAGTATATCCCAAGGTTGCATTATTTTTTCCTTAATTTTTCAAAGATTTTTAAATCAATTTACTGCCTTATTTTATCAAGAAAAACCCAATAATTGTCCCCAAAATTATCATTTTTGTTGATTCATTTATTGGATTCTCTTGTTTATACTAAATAGCTAAGATATTTTTTTTACATATTTTTACAAATTTATTTAGTATTTTTAAGGATAATATTGCATAATTGCAATGTTAGCCATTTTTAGGTTTAAATTCGTCTCATGTTTGTAAAATGAGATTTTATATTTTTAAATTGATAATTATATATCATAAATCATTTTAGTGCTTTCAATTAGTTTTCAGAAAATTATTTACTATTTTCTATAAATTAATTGGAAAAAGGGCTATTTAACTTATAGCCAAATTTGGCTTTCTAATCTAGCCTAATTAAACTAGCCCATATCCCCTAATTACATCCAACCCAAAGATCCAAGCCCAAACCCTAAGTCTACCTAACCCAATACGATTAAATCTTGGCCGTTGATCAATTTTGATCAACGGTCCAGATTTGTTCTTACCAAATTAAACCAAACGACCCCCCAAACCCCTCTCATTCCTCACTCAACCGACTCTCATCTCTATCTCTCTATATTTAGTTCTCTCTAGAACCTTCCCTCTTCCCCTCCGCTCCAATGAGTTTCACTCGCCTTCTTCGGCCACCTCCTGGCCTGAATCCATGGTGGTCTCACCACCTACCAGCCTTCTATGGTTCTTACAAGCTTGGTTGCTGAAGTTTTATGGCCTGACCACGAAGAAGCTTCATCTAGACCTTGCTTGATTTGAGTTCTATGGCCATCTCTGGCCTTGCTCCGGCAAGCCATGGCTGTTCGAGCCTGACCTCGACTCCTCCTACTTAAATCTATCCAAGCCTTTCTCACTGTTTGGGTTCCTCTGAAACCCTAGCTTTTGAGGTTCTTCTGATTTCTTTAGATCTGTTCTAGACCTGTGTTTTCCCTAAATTTTAAACGATTTCTTGATATTTCTTTCAAAAATATGCTTTCAAAACCTTTAGTTTTCCGATCTAGGGTTTTGAGTTATTTAGATGTTTCTCTGATTTTCTTATTCTCTTGTGTGTTTCTTCTACTATGTTTTTTCTACTGTGTTCCTTGTGTGTTTCGTCTACTATGTTTCTTATAAAGTTTCTTCTACTGTGTTCTTGTTAAGTTTCTTCTACCATGTTCTTATCAGTTTCCTATACTGTGTTTTATATGTTTCTCCTACTGGTGTTCTTATTAAGTTTCTTCTACTATGCTCCCTTCTCTTATTAGTTTCTTCTACTAGGTTTTTTATTAGTTTTTTCTACTATGTTTCTTTGAGTTCTTCTACTATGTTTCGCATGTTGTTATTTTACTATGCTTCTCATGAGTTCATGCTACTAAAAGAGCATGTTAAAGGTCTCAGTTCCTTTCCAAGACCCCTAAACCTGTTTCGATTAGCATCTTTTTCCTTGATTACTTGTCCTCTCATCTCTTCACTCGATTGATGGTAAAAACCCTAGAATTTGGGGGTTCATCCGAGTTTTGAGACCATTGGCTATGTGATATGTTTGTTCTTCATCTTTGAAATTGTTTGATTTTAGAAACCTTAACTATTTCTAGTTTCTGAATTTGTTTCATCTGTTGCTCAACTGAGTCTTGAAATCTTCGTTGCAACCTCTGTTTCTTTAAGCAATTCTGATTCTCTACTAAACTCTTCTAAGGTCTTTATACTGGACCCTTTGTATGCTATTTGATACTATCTCTCTTCTACGTTGTTGACCTATGTGACTACCATGTTCCTATGGCCTTCTATACTGAATTTGCAATTGCATGACACTTTTCTTTGCCCTAAATTCAGCCTAGAATATTTGTGTGCTCTTTATATATGTGCTGAACTTCCCTCTAAAAGGGCTTTCAATTTTGATTAATTTCAGAATTCCTTTGTATAAGTTTGATTGATTTCTTTCCTTGTTTGCTGATTTCCCTGTTACTCGATTTGAGTCAAAAACTTTCCTTAGCTTTTCTGACTTGGTTCATTCATGGACCAGTGATTACAAAATCTTTGAACCCTTGGTTTGCTGTGTACTAATTGATTCTTACCTTATTTTGTTTTGACCGTGTATTTCAAAACTCTTCCCTTAAATAAACTCCTATGTATTTACCCTTAATTGCCTACTTTGCACAAGATGCTTGTTTGATCTCTTTCCTTAAATAACTTTCTTGCTCATTACAGTTTAAGTCTGAATTCCCTAATTAAAAGAAGTCTTGTACTGATTGATTTTATTTGATACCTAGTTCCCTAATTGTTTTCTTACCTTATTTCTGCTTGTTTTTCACACTATAAATACACGACTCTTTCATTAACCCAAAAAACGTCCATCACTCGTAGTCTTTCTGAATTTACACTTACACTCAAAAGTACTCTCTCTTGTTTGCTTGTACTGTGGCCTGTTATGAGACTTGTTGCTTGCTTTCTCTCTATTTGCTTCTTTGAAACTGGTATGTCCTGATTTAAATTTTTTAGCACCACAATAATGTGCTTATTTACTGCTTTGGTATCCTGTTTTCTGCTTATGTATAGTTCAACACTTACTCTAGCATACTGATTTCTTTCTGCCTGTCCTACTATGAATCCAAAAGATAGAATTACATCCTATGTCAGTGGGCCCAATTTCAGAACCAAAAATTGCCCATGTTTTGGAACTTTACCCGGCATAGCCCATTTTGTAGATAATGCATAGCCTATTTTCATCGGTTAACCTAGCGACAGCCTCCTTTATCCTTCTTTTTTCTTTCTTCAACTTTTTACCAAAACCTATATCCAAATTCTTCTTCCTATTTTAACTGCAACAGTCATTCTCTCATTCAACCTAACACGAAGGCCTTTTTCATTACTGTAATAAACATCTTCTCAAGGAGACTAAATCGCTATTTCTATTTGGAGTCCTCTTTTTTTTTGTGCAATGTGAATTTTTTTAGACAAAATGCGTTTGTCCTCCATTAATAATTTTTTGTTTCTTCTCAAATTGCTGGAAAGAGGTTGAAGAGTTACAGACAACCTCCATTTAATCCCTTCAATTTTCAAGGTAAATAGGTCGACGATGAAGTCAGTGAAGTCATCGGAGAATGAAAAAGAGGTCTTGTGTTGTATTCAAATAATTTTCAAGTTCTTCAGATGATATTCCAGTTTTATCTTCTTTGATAAAACAATTCCATCTCCATCTTCTCTCCTCTTTAATTTCAAATCTAACTTCCTCCAAAAAACTCTCTTTTGATATTTTGATACTGAAATAGAGGTGTAATATTGAACATAAGATGTGTTATGGTATAAATATTGTATAACCACTATTTATACACACTTATACATTATTGTATAATTGTGTATAAATATATATAATTATATATAAATGTGTATATATGTTCATAACATCACTTATCTTCTTCTTCTCTTTCTCTTATTCTTTTGATATACATTATTATACATTCCATATACAATTTTATACATAGTTATAAATCATTATACATGTACTGCATATGTATAATCAAATTAATTTTTTTTCATGTTTTCTTCCTTTTTCTGGAATAATTCATGCATAAATCTACTTTCCTTGTTGATTTTCTACCAAATCACGAACTTGCAGCAATTGTTTCTAAATTTTACCATATAAGTAGAATCAGCGAAAAATTGGGGGACAACTTGCAGCAGTAAAGAAAAATTGGGGGAGAAATATCAAAATTATACGACGGAAGAATTAGAAAATCTCATGACTTCATCTAAATAAGATAATTGTCCTGATTAAACTCGTTGCCGAATAAAAAATCTAGAAAATACTCTTTTTCAAATATTAGCCGATTATTTTTGGGCTACAGATTTGTAAAGTTATGACTGAGCTATTATGTTGCAAGTCAGATGTGTGAGTTGTATTTATGTGAAATTATCCCTATCCAAAACCCTTACCCCCCCCCCCCCCCNAAGTTATTGTCCATGAATCGAACTTGATCCCCTGGGGTCCCAGCCTCTAATAGTATATGTTCTGGCAGGCTTAAGGGTGTGCTAGCACTCCCCATTGCTGGGCATGCCTAGAGTCTGCCTTTGCTGGAGCAATAGGCTCTTTACAATCCCTATTCCCCTAAACCCCTTATGTGTGCTTATTTTGTAGTTGTTTCCCTCTCCTTTTCCCTTTTAGCATTTTGATATGCAGTTGCACACTTTCTTAGTCTTTAAGTTCTGCCCCCCTCTTGTAAGCCTTGCCTTGGGACCCTTTCAGCTCCCTCTGAACTTGGACACTTGAGTGCTGACCCTTCCATACTGCACTTGTCCACGAATATGATAATACATTTGGGTGTGAGCATTGACCGGAGTCCCTTTGAGGGTCTTAGGGAACTTTGATACACTCAAATGGGAGAAAGGCTTCGGATCATGATCTCATGGAGTTGGTTTACCTCATATTTCAGACATGAAGTCTGAATCAGGCTCTCCTTTGGTTTACTTTTGTCTATATTTTCTGATGTATTTTTTACTTTATTCGCTGTTGTAATAATTTGTAATAAACTCTTGGGGATGGTTAGTAAAAAAGAGCGGGTAACTATGTATGCAAAAAGGGTAGATACCATGCCTGGTATTTTAAATATGTATGCATATAGAAATTATGCCTATAGGTCCTTCTAAATCCTGTATATCCATTTTCATCTAGAAATCATGTCCATAAGTATTTGGGAATATGCATATGCAAATGCATATAGAAATCATGATCATAGGACTACTATATTCATATGGAAATCATGATCATAGGACTACTATATTCATATAGAAATCATGCCCACAGGATTGACCAAATATACACACTCAATTGCACTTAGATATCATGTTCATAGGTCTCAAAAATCCAATTACACTTAGATATCATGTTCATAGGTCTTAAACAATTTTTTGTACCTAGATATCATGTCCATAGGCCTCAAACATTCTATTACACTTAGATATCATGTTCATAGGCCTTAAACAAATCTAGCATCTGGATATCATGTTCTAAACAAAATTCAGCATCTAGATATCATATTCATAGGTTTGAAATGAGTCTTCTGCATTTTATACCATGTCTGCAAAGGTTCAAATCAACTACGCATAAAAAGCATGTCTATAGGAACTCCTAATCGAATTTGAATCGCTTCATTCACGTATAGAGCTAAAATCAGTAATAACGGGTACTACTAGTTGCAGAACTTATGGCTTTCATTAAAACTTGCCTTTCTTTTAATAATCTGACTACCCTTTTTAACCAGTACGTATTCAGTTTATTTTAGGCCTTGTTATTTTATCGCAATCGGAATTCAGTAGATACCATGCCTATAGGATCCTGGTCCAACACTTAGGCAAGTTTTAGGGTAAAGTTATAAACTAAATCAGTTTTGTTAATAAGCTACAACCAGCAGGCAGACCTGATTTGGGCTTCTTATCTGAATTATGTAATAAATCAGTCTGCCTCAACCTTTAAGCTCTGTCATGTTTAGTACTTAATTAGACCTTAACTAGTATGTGTAAGTCATGCTAATTATGTGCTTCTTTGTTTAAAGGGGGTACATCTGAGCCTTTGCTTGTTATGTGCTTTCCCTCAACATGCTATACATGTTTTGTATGTTGCCTTAGAATTTTTGCCTTTGAAACCACAAATAAGCCTAACATCCCCCCCCCCCCCCCTTTAGGATTAGTAGTCCTAAATGCCTCCGGGATTGAGAGGATTGGGACGGGTAATAGCATGCAATAAGCAAACGAGACCATTCCGCGCTTTAATACCTTAACGAGGTGGGAATGGTAGGTATGGATATGATGACCACGCGATAATGCCACCCGTAGCCCCTCATTGAGGAGTGATTACCGGATATTGTGTGGGGTGATCCATATTGTTAATAAACCTAGGACGCATGTTCCCTTATTTCTAGTTTCTTTTAAAAATTTCAAACTCTTTCTTTTAAGAAAAATCATCTTTCTTTAAGTTCTTCCCAACTTTGTTTATTTGTGAACTGTAATGTGAAAATCTCCTATTATTTGGAGCTTTATTTGCCTACATGTTATTTGCACCTAAATTTACAATAGTAGTCTGGCAGGGAACCACACTAGTGGATTCTGATTACTCAAATCAAATCTCCTTGGTGTCCTAATGCACCCTAATCATTAGGTGGCGACTCTTCAAATTAAACCCAATTCCCAAAAGGAATGAGTTGTCCTCCCAAATGTCATAAACCCGATTCGCGAGAAAAAGGGGGCGCGATAGTCATTTGTCACCACAGTCGTCCCACCCTTCTTCGGCACACATTGGACCGGAGAAGTCCATGAGCTATCGAAAATAGGGTACACAACCCCGGAAGCTAACCACTTTATCACTTCTTTATTCACCACTTCTTGTATTGCTTCGTTCAACCTCCTTTGATGTTCCAAGGAAGGTTTGGCATCATCCTCCAAAATGATCTTGTGCATACAAAATGTGGGGCTTATTCCCCGAATGTCGGCCAAAGTCCATCCAATTGCCTTCTTCCTCTTTTTGAGCACCACCAAAGTGGCGTCTACCTGCAAGTTAGTAAGATACAAGTAAAGATTAACTGGTAAAGTAGAACTAGGGCCTAAGAACTCATACCTGAGGTGTGGAGACAATGGCATCAACTCCAATATCGGAGGTTCCTCGATTGAAGGCTTTTTTGGAGGAGTCTTTCTATTTTCAAGGTCCAATGATAGCTTTCTAGGCTCATAAGAATAAGAACCCACTCCATGCAAAGAATTCACGCACTTTACTCGGCCCTCATCATCATTGAACTAAAGATTTAACAACACGGCCTCCAACGGGTCCTCCACATTAAGCATAGCACTTGTATCATCAATTATCACAGCCGTTACTAGATCCACAAATGAGCACACTTCGGTACAATTGGGCTAGTTCATTGACTTGCACACATGGAATACTACCTTTTCATCACCCACCCGGAAAGTGAGTTTCCCAACTTCCATATCAACTAGAGCATTCCCCGTAGCAAGGAAAGTTTTCCCCACTATGATCGAGACTTCATAGTCCACCTCGCAATCAAATATTACAAAATTCGCTGGCAAGATAAATTTGTCCACCTGGATAAGCACATCATCAACAATACCCAAAGGTCGCTTCATTGATATATCCGCCATTTGCAATCTCATGGAAGTTGCTCTTGGTGGCCCAATACCCAGAGTCTTGAAAACTAAGTAGGGCATCAAGTTGATACTTGCCCTTGGATCACATAAAGCCTTAGCAAAGTCTGCACTACCAATAGTGCAAGGGATAGTGAAAGCTCCGGGATCCTCCAACTTTGGAGCCATTGAATCTCCTATAGCACTAACTTGGTGGGTCATCTTGATAGTTTCATAGTCCATGGATCTCTTCTTGGTCACCAAATCTTTCATGAATTTAGCATAGCCAGGCATTTTCTCTAAAGCCTCTACCAAAGGCACATTGATGGATAAGCTCTTCATCATGTCAATGAGCTTTTTAAATTGATTCTCACTTTTCTGCTTGGCTAGCCTTTGAGGATAAGGTGGAGGTGGTCTAGGCAAGGGTGCCTTTACTTTTGGCATGACCGGCTCCGGCATGTCAATTACGTGTTCCCTAGACGGGTTCACGTCACTTTGCGTTTCCACCTTGGCATATTGAACATCAACCCTCACATCTTCATTCACATTTTTATCTACCACATTCTCAACAACAAAAGGAAATTCATCTTCTTGCAACTCAACTTCATCTATCAAAACTTGCTTTTGTTTGGAGGCATTCACATCACCGCCTCGTCCAGTCCTAGTGGTTACCGCCATAACATGATTGTTCCCTCCCTTTGGGTTCACTACCGTATCACTTGGTAGAGCACCCTTAGGGTGTGTATTCAAGGATTTAGAGATTTGACCTAGTTGCACCTTCAAATTTCTAATGGAAGTATTGTGAGAAGATAGTTGAGCATCCGAATCCGCATTCTTCTTCATCATTTGTTCGAACATCTTTTCAATTCTACCCATATCATTTCTAGAAGAACTAGGACCTTGGGAAGGAAAAGGTGGTAGATTTCTCGGTTGTTGTTACATTCGGGGCCTTTGATAACCTTGCCCCTAATTTCCTTGGTTATTATTCCACCCACCTTGTTTGTTGTTGTTTCCATCCCAATTGTTGTTGTTTCCCCAATTTCCTTGATTGCTCCGATTGTTATTTTGATTTCCCCAATTCCAATTTTGATTATTGTTTCCCTAATTTTTGTACCCTTATTGATGATTGTTCCAATTATTGTTGCATTGTTGTTGATTGCCCCAATTACCTTGGGACCTCCACTGTTGTTGTTGGTTGGAAGAATTGCCTCTTTGGCCTTGATAATTGTTCACATATTGTACCTCTTCATTTTGCCCATCATAGCCATCTTTTTTAAATCCACTACAATCATTGTCACATTAATCTGAACTACTTTGGTGTTGTTTACCTCTTTGCCTTCTTTGGTTCACTAGCATGTTAACACCCTCCATAGCATTCATTTGGCGAGGATTTTGGACTTGTTACAACTGTGCCTTTGCTAGTTGGTTCATGGTAGTTGTCAATTCCGTTGTTGCTTGCCCATGGTCATGTAACTCTTTGTGCAAATGAGTGACTATGGGGTCCCCCTGGGACACATTGGCTCTACTTTTCCATGCGGAGGATGTATCCGCCATCTCATCAAGAATGGAACAAGCTTCATCATACGTCAACTTCATAAAATTACCCCCAGCGAGTTGATTGACTATGCATTGATTTGTAGTATAATTGCCCCGATAGAAAGTTTGTTGCAACATATGATCTATCATGTCATTATTGGGGTATTCCTTTACCATAGTTCTATATCTCTCCCAAATCTTATGCAATGGTTCGGTGGGCTCCTGCTTGAAAGCCAATATCTCGTCTCGCAAAGCCGCCATATGTCCCGGTGAAAAGAACTTTGCTATGAACTTATCCGCCAACTCATCCGAAGTAGTGATGGAATGGTTGGGAAGTTGATCAAGCCAATCCAATGCTTTCCCCCTAAGTGAGAATGGGAAAAGCCTCAATCAAAGTGCATCCTCAGACACATTGGTTTGCTTGCTCCCCCAACAGGTATCCATGAACCACTAGAGTTGTTTGTAAGAATTTTTAGTGGCAGTTCCCGTGAAGTACCCACGATGCTCTAACAATGTCATCATCACATTGGTAATTTGAAAATTGCCCGCCCGGATTCGGGGTGGGACAATTGCACTTGCATAGCCTTGGTTTGGGAGCACCCGAGGAACCGCTCTTGGGGGTGGCGGAGGAGGGTCTATAGTTTCATTAACATTGGCTTAGCGGCCTCGTCGTGGTCCAGGAGGTACAAGAGGCACCTCATCCTCTCCAATATCATCAACCTCCTCCCCCACAAGCACGTTTCCAAGAGGGTCATTAGCATTTAAAGCCATTTGGTACCTGAAGTATTGACACACACAAATTAGTTACAAAGAAGGAAAGAAGAACAATACACAAAACTAACTAAATAGATAGCCAAAACCATTAGCTCCCCGGCAACGGTGCCAAAAAGTGATCGCGTCCTACTCCGCACTATTAATTAAGTAGCAAGAGAGGGTCGGAGCAGCTTTTACCCGATTTTGGGTCGGGATCGATATCCACAGAGAGCTAGAATTGGAATCGAGTATCTATCTAGTTTAGGATTGCGTACGTGTTCTTAATTACACTTCTATTCATTTTTGGGGTTTTTTGTTTACTGCTACTGTAATCAAACTACAATTGGTGATTGCAACTAAATGATGCTAAGAGTTATAATACTACGAGTTGTTCAAATAGGTTTAAAAAGGCACTAGGGTAGTGACTTCCACCTAGGTGGTCAATTGACGGGTACTTGAGTCTAAGGCACGTTTGACATATTTGGGGAGTATGATATAACCGTTGCACTAATATACCCACTCTACACCTCTCAGTGGTTCAAGTGATTTTGCCCAATTGGCTTTCTCAAAACCAATTGGGTATGCAAATTTGCACAAGCAACTAGGGTTCAAGTCGGGTATTACTCTCTCGAGGTTTAACCCTTTAATTGGGGCTATCAATCTCTTGAATACGCCCCAATTCCTTGTTCGGCCAATTTCGGAGACTTAGTCTCTCTTTCTCAAGAAGAGCTCAAGTCAACTCAACACAAACTAGTGTTTGCAACCACTAATTCAGAAATTAACCTTGAGATTGGCCCAAATAACAAACACTCATAGTCAAATTAGCCCTAAAATACAAGACCCATCAATTACCCACACTAGGGTTGAGCCAAAACCCTAGCGTATGGGTCTAGCTACTCATAATTGAAGAAGAAAAACAAGAAATAGATGAAGATAAACTTATATTAATTAATCACGAAGTTAAACACAAAGTTTCAATGATTAAAAGTAGCTAAAATTGCCCAAAATCGCTTAGAAAGTCGAACCCACTAGTGCAGCTGCTCAATTACAATATCTGATATCCTAAAAATGGAAAAAGAAGCTATTTATACTAGGCTAAAAAATCTGGACAAAAATGCCCCTGCGGGGTTAGTGCAGACCGCACAAAATGGACCGTGATCTGCACTAGGGCTTTAGCCTTGTAATACAGATCTCTGAATCTTGGCATCACGGACGACAGAGAATGGACTGCAGCCGCGGAGGCTTCTAGTGCGGTCCGCATAAAATGGATTGCAGACCGCATTGGCTTAAAACTCTAAAAATGGCAACTCTCTGATTCTCCTAGCACGAACTGCAGAGAATGAACTGCAGCAGCGGTTGATCTTATGCGGACCACACTAAATGTTAGTGTGGTCGCACTGCCTCTTGGCCTAAAAATTACCTCTCTGAATCTCCTAGTACGGACCGCACAAAATAGTGTGTGGCCGCACTGAGCCTGTTTAGCCTGAGCTTGTCTTGTCTTTGGCACTTGTGCAAGTTTCACTCCTTTTGAGCTGTTATTTGATATCTTGTCCTTTTGTTGATCAAACCTGCAGTCAAGCACAACTTGTGAGCCTTTTGGGACTATTTTGTATGAATTTCTATTCAAAGCATAAGCACGAAGGAGTGTAAAATGTGTCAAAATCCTTAGTTATCACTTGCCAAACGTATCAGAAGGGATGGTGGTGGCAACTTTCCAAAATGGGTTGAATAGAAATGGTTCGAGAGCGACCAGAAAGTTATTAAGCAGACTCATGAAATACCCTCCCACCACTTGGGAAGAAATTCACAATGCCTATTGCGCCGAGGTGAGAGCATACGAGGATGACCTCAACGGTCCAACCCAAGGCTAATGTCGGTCCAAACGGAGTCGAGGAAAGACTGTCGTAATGATGGCCGAAGAGACCATTCAGGTCCACGTCTCAACCAGGACATGCACCAACCATATGTCAGAACAACCATCCCACCATCTCCACGCCATACAGAAGGGTCATCCATGCCACACATGAGGACTCAGCAAAACGAAAGAGGTATGCCTCCACTCTTATCTGCTCACAAATTTTGTGTTTCCCCTTTATAAATAGTGTACGCACTAGAGAAGCTCGTCCAGAAGGTGAAGTTGACACAAAAGATGAAGTTCGACCGAAGTACCAGAAAGTCAAACGTCGTCTATGAGTTTCATCAGGAGCGGGGTTGCAAGACCGAAGATGGCATATCCATACGACAAGAAGTAGTGAACATGCTTTACCAATGACACCTAAGGGAGATGATGAGAGACCGAGGAAGAGTCAACTTCGGCCGCGGATGAGCACGACACTAAGGCCCTCCAAAGCCACCCTCTCCTGCCTGCACCATCCAAATGATCATCGGCGGAGGCGATGAAGCAACAGTTAATCAGGTGAAGTTTACCACCACACATAAACTGAAGTTGTTGACCACCCAAGAATGATATGATGACCTCGAAGATAGTATCATCTTCGAAATGTCAGATACCCATGGTTTGACCTTTCCTCACTTCGATGCTCTTGTCATTACTTTACGTATTTCAAATACTGATGTAAAAAGAATAATGGTAGATAACGGGAGTGGCACATCTATTATTCACCCTCGAGTTCTCGCATAAATGAGACTCGAGGACAAGATAGTACCATGTTGCATTACACTAACAGGGTTTAACAATGTAGTTGAGCGAATCCCGGGAGAGATAATGATGCCCGTTCTGGCCGGGAGCGTCACCCTAGAAACAATGTTTCTTGTCTGAAACAGGACACAACTTATAATGCCATCATAGGGCGACCCTGGATACACGCCATGAGGGCCATCCTATACAGCTTATATCAAGTAATCAAGTTCCCTACTCCGTGGGGGATATTTAGCATCCGAGGTAAACAACGCACAACCCAAGAATGCTTTTGCATTGCCCAAGATTGTACATGCACCCAACAATTAAAGGAAATAGGCTCAGGAGCATAGCAATTACCAAAGTTGGGGCCCAAACTCGACGAACAAAAAGAAGTCATCAAGGATCCCGATGTCGTGGAGGCCACAGTGTCAACGGTAGAAGACCTCGACTACGTACAACTAGACAACAACGACCATAACAAAAAGGCTTACATCAGCCATAAACTCTCAGAACCAGGTAAATTTCATAAATTTCTAATAGACAATGCCGATCTATTTGCTTTCTCCCATGCAGACATGCCAGGTACCCCAAAAGACATTGCCATACACAAGTTTAACATCAATCCGCTCTACCCGCCAGTACGACAAATAAGAAGAAAATTCAACGCCACAATCAACGAGGTCATCCGTGATGAGGTGGACAAACTACTCGCCAACGGCTCCATCCAAGAGTCGAAATACCCCCAATGGGTCGCCAATATGGTCATGGTGAGAAACAAAAATGGAAAATGTCAAATGTGCATGGACTTTACGGACCTAAACAAGGCATGCCCGAAAGACTTATTTCTGTTGCCTAACATTGACCAACTCATTGATGCAACGGCAGGGCACGAGTTATTAAGTTTCCTAGACGCCTACTCATGTTACAACCAAATCCTCATGGAGGAGGAGGACCATGAAAAGACCATTTTCATAACCCATTAGGAGACATACTGGTACAGAGTCATGCCATTCAGGTTGAAAAATGTAAGGGCGACTTATCAAAGGCTGGTCACCAAGTTGTTCAAGGATCAGCTCGGTAGAAGCATGAAATTTTACATAGACAATATATTGGTCAAATCAAAAAGGATGGAAGACCACATCGATCATCTAAAGGAAGCATCAATATACTAAGGTGATATGGCATGAAGCTGAACCCCGAAAAGTGTGCCTTCGGCGTAACCTCAGGCAAGTTCCTCGGCTTTCTGGTATCAGAAAGAGGCATCGAGTTCAACCCCAACCAGATCAAATCCATCGAAGGAATATCCGAAGTATTGACCAGTAAGAAACAAGTACAAAAATTGATCGGTCGTATAGCTGCCCTATCAAGGTTCATCTCACGATCCTCTGACAGATGCCACAAATTATTCATCGTGCTTGAAAAGGACAACGAACTCCAGTGGAGTTCAGAATGCATCGAAGCCATAAGACAACTAAAGGCATACTTGTCATCGCCCCCACTACTCGCCAAAGCAGAACCAGGCGAGCGCCTCTTGATAAACTTCGCCGTATATGAGGTTGCAATAAGTGCAGTTCTGGTCCGCAAAAACAAAGGTACGCAATCCCCAATCTATTAAATTATCAAAACCCTGGTCGGCTCCGAAACAAGGTACCCTTATCTTGAAAAGTTAGCCTTGCCATTGGTCATAACTTCACGAAAGCTTAGACCCTATTTTCAGTGTCACCCCATATCGATGGTCACAAACTCCCCCCTAAAGGGCATCCTACATAAACCTGAGCTGTCGGGAATATTGGTCAAGTAGGCTATAAAATTGAGCGAGCATGATATAACATATCAGCCGCAAATATCGATAAAACTACAGGTACTTATCGACTTCGTCGCCGATTTTAGTGCTAAAATTATGCCTGAGGTCGAGCAGGAAACTTCTTATACATATTCCAGTTTACCCGATGTATGGGTCATATACACCGATGGCGCTTCCAACGCGTCAGGATCCAGACTAGGACTCGCACTCGAGGTCCCAACAAGCGAAGTCATCTGCGAATCCATATGGTGCCCGATATGACTAACAATGAGGATGAGTACGAGGCCATAATTGCAGGACTAAATCTAGCTCTCAAGTACAGATCATGATGAATCGTCCTCCGATGCGACTCACAACTCGTTGACAACCAAGTCATAGGGACATTCCAAATCAAAGAGCAGAGGCTACAAAAGTACCAATAAGAAATTCATAAACCACTGCCGAAATTTGACAAATGTCAACTCGACCAGATACATTGAGCACAAAACATCGAGGTAGAGGCCTCGCCAAGTTAGCAAAAGCCACCAAAAACATTAGAAAAGAAAACATGGTTACCCCCTCTACTCGTCAATGGACAAACTTGAGGTACACTCTTTAAATTTAACTTGGGACTTGCGCAACCGTATTATAACATATTTGCATGAGGGAATACTCCCATAAGACAAAAAAGAATCCAAAAGGCTTCGACTGCAGGCGGCCAAATACTACATTATAAACCACTACCTATACAAATGAAGGTTTGGCGGCCCATTACAAAATTCCTAGGGAAAAACCAAACAAGACGCAAGTCGCGCCCCCTTTTTCCCTCTCTTTTTTGAGAGGGGAAGAGGTCCGGGTTTGAAATTCATGGGTTCTAATGACTCATTTCCTTTTTTGAGAATTGGGTATTTGAAGAGTTACCACCTAACGGATTATGGTGCATTAGGTCACCTAGAGCAATTAACTCTTGGGCTGGTTTGCGTTACCAGAGATTAGGGTAAGGGGTTGAAGTAACTTCGAGGGGAAGGTGTTAGGAACCCTCATTGGTCCACAACTGTGGGTCCCGACCGAACTTATATTCATAAATTAGTCCATATAAACAATTGAATCAAGCAAGTTGCAAGTACAGCACGTTAGATAACTTTAGTAACAAGATAAAGGTTTCTACAAGTTGTAAGAACAAAAGTTTAACGAGAGGTTTTGGGCAAGGAGGGGTTGTATGTTAGTTATCCTATAGGATCACCCTACGCAATGTTCGGTAAATAGTCCTCATTGAGGGGCTACACATGATATTAACGCGTAGTCATCATATCCCATGTCTACCCTTCCTATCCTCTTATTGGTCATGGAAAGCAAGTGTTTGGTTAATGATTCCTATTGCACGCTGCTACCCGTTCCTTCTTAATGGTCCTGGAGGGAGTTAAGACCTCTACCTATAGGTGGCTCTAGACATACCCCTAAGATTTTAGAAAGGCGAAAATTCTAAGGCGACAGTCAAAAACATTTAGGACTTCACACATAGTGGTAGCAATTAAGAGGTTTAGAGTTTCCTCCTCAAACAAGTACATGAACAACACGACTCAAACACAATTAAGGTATTTATTAAACAAAGTCCTAAAGTAGGATCTCTAAGTGAATATGCAGAAACAGACCAAACTTTTATAATCAGAAGTTATAACCTAGTAGTTGCCTAGGGATTCTTTTTAAAGCTTGTTAGAAACGTTGGGCGACACAGACAATTTCAGGGAAATGCAATTGTTAAAAAACAATCAACCTAAGGCTTACCTATATGTAGAATACTGGTATCTATGTTAATGCAGAACAAACAGGTTTTTGAAATAGACTCCTTTAATACCTATAGCATAATATCTATTAATAATGAGGCAGTTTAAAGAACTTGTTTCCAGAAATGTTTAACACTTAACAAGACCAGTTTTAGAAAAATGAACAGGCGTAATAAAGTTGATTTTGTTAGACTAAATTAAATTAACAGACAGTATTGCGAACAGAATCCCTATAGGCATGATATTATAGGCGTATTACTGATTTTAATTGATTTGCGGCAACATATAGAAATACTCATTATAACTTAATCGGAGATGAGTCCTATAGGCATGGCATCTGTTATTGAAATGATTTGAGACATGATTGTTTGGAACCTATAAACATGGCTTCTAACATGATAAATTGAAAAACCTTATAAGCATGATTTCTACTTGGTGCATACAACTTAAAAGTGAAATCCTATTGGTATGATTTCTATTAGGTAAAGCAATCAGATTTTTTTTAAAAAAAGTAAAGCCTATGAACATGTTTTCTATTAGGCCAAGAAAACAAATTAAAGAGTAAACCTATGAGCATATTTTCTATTTAAGTAAACCAATCGGACTTTTAAGAATAAAATGCCCTACGAGCAGTATTTCTACCTGTATTACCCCAGAAAGCATGCATCTACCCACCTTGTTTTACTGAATACCCCAAATATCTGTTTACAAATTATTACAAGCCAAGTGGATGAATTACATGAGTAAAAATGGAAAATCAAGAAGCTATTCTAAGGGAGCCTTCAATTAGGCCCAAGTTTCCCAAGCATCCAATGGTCTCATAAGCCTCACTTCCATAGACAAATCAGAGTCTAGGTGCATCAAAGTTCCCTAAGGGTCTCAAGGACCCCGGGAAATGCTTATAACTAGACTTAGTTACCAAGAATTGAACTAGTGCAGTGTGAAAAGGCCAGCCTCAGTATGCCAGAGTTCAGAGGGCTCTCAAGAGGATCCCAATGCAGTACACATACTAGAGGAGCAGAACTTATTGACTAAGAGTAAAGTGAAAGTGAAGGACACAAGTTGAAAAGGGTTTATTAAAAGACTATATTAGAAAGTCTGTTTTGAAAGTAATTAGTAAAGCAACATAGATTATTTGAAAAGGAGATTGGAGTAGTAAACAAAATTCAAGCACCTCAGGATAGGCTCATACACATCTAGTTCATAGAACCAAGTGAATTCAGTGGTCACACACGGGTCAGGGGTTTGGGATACATAGAACATTTGGCTGCCCACATGTAACCCAGCAAAGGTCTTAGGACTAGTTTAGAAATGCTCAAAAATAGCTGACACTGGCATGGTCACAAACCAGTCATGAAGAATACAAGCACATAGAGGGGTGATAAGGGTTTGGGGACCCATAAGATGGTAAGTACATAGTAAGTAAAAGACAATTGGTGAGGCATTCTTTGAAACACACATTAAGGGGAATGGACTAATCTAAAGGAAGGGGGAAGACATAATATCATGCTGCTAATGTATTTTAGCTACAAGTTTCACAACAGAACCACAAGTAGAAACAAACTAGAAATAGGAGAAACTGAAACAATAAGAGAAGCATGTTGTTGTTGAAACTTAAAATTGAAACTAGGGTATACCAGTGAAGAGAGAATAAGAAAAATGAGAGAACAAAAGAGCATAAATGATTAGCCTTAGCTTGCAGCCGGCTAACAGTAGCAAATAGCACAAGAGAGAGCAGAGACTTTTAGTAAGAGAGAAACTTTTTGAACCCCCAAGTGTTCGTGTTTGTGTTAATGAAAAACAAAGGAGTACTTATAGTTGAAAATAGGTAGTAATATAAGGTAAGAATCATAGTAGCATAATAATTGGGGAACTCAAAATCAATCACTTAGAAAATCAAGGAAGTACTCCCTTAAGGTAAGGGAATCAAATCAAACGGGAAGATTCAGTATCATACAAGACAAGAAGAAACATCAGTACATGTCTTAATAAGGAAGGAATAAAGGTTCAGTAAGCATAGAGTAGTCAATTAGGACTAAATTCATAAAACCTCAATTAAGGACACGACTCAGTAGAAATAAAGTATCATAACAGATATGGTAATGAAATCAGTCAGCTTAAAAAGATGAGGTAAAGTTTTTAGGGCTTTAAAAGAAAAATTTTCAATCAAACCATTAATTAAGGAAATTAGAATCAATCAAGAGGGAGTCATGATTCTGTATTTTCAACATATAAATAGAGAAGATCAAACATACGTAGCAAATAGGCAAGGTCATCCATATCGACAGGAAGAAACAAGAGATGAACAAATAAATATGAATAACAATCACATAGAGGTGATACAAGTAGGTTAGGGACTCATTAAAACACATTCGAAGCACGGTAACCACAGAAGATTAACAAGAATCAAGTAGTCATGCTAACACACAGAACCAAAGCAAAGAAGATCTTAAAAATTAGGGCTTTTTGACATAGGAGAATTAAAAAGCAGTAAGAACATAAGATCAGTTAATATAAGCAAGGAAAGAGGTTTAAACATAAAGAAAAATCGGTTAAAACACGTGTAGAAGAAACTCCGAGAAACTCTAATTTTAAGAAAGGAAAACGGTTTAAAGTTGAGGATTTTCCAGAAGAAGTTCGAGAATAGTGCAAAACATAGGAAGAAGCAGACTTAAAGCATAAAAAACACAGCTCTAAGATATCCAAACAAGAGTCAGGGTTTCAAAGGAAACCCAAATAGAAACGAAAGAACCTATTGTAAACCTCAAAGATCGTAACATATATGGTGTGATTTTTCTCGAAATCACACTGGAGAAGCCATGAACAATAGAAATAAAAACCCTAGATCCAAATCAGCATGGCATATAACCCTTGAAAGCCTCAGAGATGATGAGCAAGGCGAGGAGGAAACCATTGGAGGCTTGGGGTTAAAAGGTGGTCGACGGAGATGACCGGAGAAGGGATGCGATTGACAAATTCTAGGGTTAGGTTGAGAGAAGTGAAAAGATGAGAGGATTTGAAGGCAGCGGATTTAGAAAATGGCTTAGGGTTTGGGGGTGTTTAAATTAAAAAAGGAAAGAACAAATAAGGGACGTTGATCTTTTAGATCAACGACCAGGATCTGTTGGGTTTTGGGTTGGGTAGGAAGTGTTTGGGGCCCGGGTCGGGTTATTTAATAGGATATTGAGTTATAATTAGGCTAAAATTGAAAGTCAAATCTGGCTATGATTTAAATAGCCAATTTCCCTATTTTAATTTTAATAAAAATAATAAATAGTTTTTGAAAATAATTTTTCTATACCAAAATGATTAAAAATGTATAATTATCATTTTAAAAATATAGGGTCCTATTTTATATGTATAAAATATAGTTATACATTAAAAGGGGCTAACATTACAATTATATACAATTTAGCTTGAAAAATACCAAATTTGATTATTAAAATGCCTAAAAATTATATTAGCCATATTTTGGCATATGTATAGAAATTAAATGAATAAATTATTATAACAATAATTTAGGAAATAATTATTGGGAATTTTACGGATAAAAGGGGAGAAAATAAATAAATTTAAATCGTTAAAATTATGGGGAAAATTATAAAAACCTTGTGCATACTCATATATGAATATATATGCTATTTTTAAGGTATTTATGCATTTGTAAAATATATAGGGAAAAATTGGATATCAACAGCTGTCTCTCTTTACCCGGGAAGGATAAAAGAGTTTTCGGGTAAAGAAATGATGGCCAATTTTAACCAGACGAGATGTTTTGAAAGACAAAGGCCAGACTCCGATTTTCGAGTTGCCTACGTATCCGTGGTTTTATAGGAATCATGCCATGTGTAGTTCTGGATTCACCTGAGGAGTATGCCGATGAAAATACTACGAGAACGGACACGAGATGTGGAAGCGGCTATGGTTGAGGCTCGGGACAGTTGAAGGGAACAGGAGCGAGATCGTTCCTGCTAAGATAGTGGTTTCTTACTGGTTACATGCAGATAAAAGATACCATAAACATATTTACGAAAATTTAGACATGATGCAAATTCCCTTTAGACCATGAAAATTGTCTTCGGACGGTTAAAGAAGACGTCCTTGGACCATGACGTCTTGGGCCATGAATTATTTAGTGAGGAATTCACGGGCCATGAAATGGTGTTCTCGATCCATGAAAATGGTGCCTCCGAACCATGACACCTTTGAACAATGATATGCAAATTTGAGAGATCCTCAGGCCATGGCATGGTGTCTTCCGGCTATGAGGATGATGCCTTTAGACTATGATGCCTTTGGATAGATTGGCGTTGTTTCAGCCCATGATATGAAATAATATGATGTAACAAGATAAGGCTTAGTCTTGTGAAATGGAGGACAGAGCTTAGCCCGATTGAAAAGCAAGTAGATAGTAGTAGAAATAGAGCAATATCTTGTGCAAAGAGGGACAATGCTTAGTCCCGTGCAAGTAGGGAGGCAAGGATTAGCCTTATGCGAATATAGAATCCGGGATTAGACTTATGCAACTATGGAGTCAATGATTATACTCATGCAAACATGGAGATAGAGCTTAGTCTCATGCAAAGAGAAGGTAGTGTTTAGCTTTATGCAAATAGGGAGTTAGAGCTTAACCTCATGCAAAGAGAAGGCAGTGCTTAGCCTTATGCAAATATGGAGTTCGGGATTAGACTCATGCAAGTATGGAGTCAGGGCTTAGACTCATGCAAGTTTGGAGTCAGGGCTTAGACTCATGCAAGTATGGAGTCAAGGATTAGACTCATGCAAGATTGGAGACAGGGCTTAGACTCATGCAAGTATGGAGTCAAGGATTAGACTCATGCAAGATTGGAGACAAGGCTTAGTCTCATGCAAATGTAGAGTCAAGGATTAGACACATGCAAATATCCGGGATTAAACTCATGCAAGTATGGAGTCAAGGATTAGACTCATGCAAGTATGGAGTCAAGGATTAGACTCATGTAAGTATGGAGTCAGAGATTAGACTCATGCAAGTATAGAGTCAGGGATTAAACTCATACAAATGTGGAGTCAGAGATTAGACCCATGCAAAGAGAGAATAGCAGATAAGGGTAGAGTATGTCTTAGCTGGGATATGGCCGGATGGATGGTGAATTTGCTTTGTGTATACATGTTTCACGAATTCTACCGTTACTTCAAATGTGCCTGCGTTCAAAGAGAAATAGTAAGTTTTATGAGGGGAGGTTGGTTCTTGCTTCGTCTACCGGACTTGATCTGCTCCACTCTGGAAACCATATTCGAGTTCCCTAGGTAGCACCTGACTGTTATGAAAATCGAATTTTTGAAAAATATGAATTCATTAATAAAATAGAATCATTTTGGAATCATATTTATATATCAAGTAATGTTTGATGAACTAGCGATTGTGACACATTTCAAAGGCATTACAGCTCTCTTATATTGGAATTTTGAGGGTCCTCCTCAAAATTTTGCCCCAGTTTGGTAGATGATTTTTACTGTTTATGGATGGCGGACCCTGCTGAATCTTTTCCGGAATTTTGAGAATCTTTCTCAAAATTTTGCCTCAGTTCTTGACTGATGACTGGCTTCCTGGCATGTGATGTGGCTGGCTAGACTTGCTCCGGAATTTTAAGGACCCTCATCAAAATTCTGCCCTAGTTTTTGATTTTGGGGTAAATGAAAATTTTATTATTATATGACCGAACCCATAAGCCTACCTATGTATCCCCTCTTAAACGAGAATCAGGTCAAGCATAGTTCAATTACATGTGAATTAATCTAGGCATAGTATCTCTTGATTGTGTCTGAATTGATTGGTTTTGGACAGATTTCTCCGTCCATTTCTGCAAGTATGAGTGCTCCTCCTGTTAGTACTCTGTGTACCATATACGGACCTTGCCAGTTGGGATAGAATTTCCCTTTGGCTTCATCTTGGTGTGGGAAGATCTTCTTCAATACCAGCTGCCTGGTGTGAACTGTCTTGGTTTGACCCTTTGTTGAAGGCTCTGGACATTCTGTTTTGATAAAGTTAGCCGTGACATATTGCGTTCATTCTCTTTCCATCGATAAGGGCCAATTGCTCATAGAGGCTCCTTATCCATTCTACATCGCTGAGCTCAGCTTCTTGTATGAGTCTTAAGGAAGGAATCTCTACCTCGGCTGGGATGACAACCTCCGTACCATAAACCAACACATAGGGGGTTTTCCCGGTTGACGTGTGAATTGTGGTTTGGTACCCTAACAGAGCAAAGTGTAATTTCTCATGCCATTGCTTGTGATTCTCTACCATTTTCCTTAGTATCTTCTTAATGTTTTGTTGGCGGCTTCTACGGCTCCATTCATCTGAGGTTTCTAGGCGATGGAAATCTTATGCTTGATTTTGAAAGTTTCACATATAGCTTTCATCAGATCACTGTTGAGGTTGGTGGTATTGTCAGTAATAATGGACTCAGGAACTTCGAATCAGTAGACAATATGATCCTTGACAAAATAGGCAACGACTTTCTTGGTTACAGCTTTGTAAGATGCAGATTCTACCCATTTTGTGAAGTAATAAATGGCTACCAGGATAAACCAATGTCCGTTCGAAGCAGTGGACCCAATCGAACCAATAACATCTATTCCCCAGACAGCAAATGGCCAAGGTGAGCTTGTTGCATTGAGCTCACTTGCCGGCAATTTTATCATGTCGGCATGCACTTGACATTGAAAGCACTTGCGGACATACTGAATACAATCCGTCTCCATGGTCATTGAAAAGTAACCTGCCCTGAGTATCTTCTTGGCCAGAACAAAAACCGTTCATGTGCGAACCACATGTCCCAGCACGCACATCCTTAAGTATCTTAGAGGCTTCCTTCGCGTCGACACACCTTAGTAAACCCAAATCCGTAGTTCTTGTGTACAAGTTCCCTCCGGTGTGGAAAAAGTGATTTGACAATCTTCGGAGTGTGCATTTCTGAATGTGATTTGCATCTCTGGGTATTCTCCTTTTGATAAGTACTCCTTGATGTCATGGAACCAAGGCTTTCCATCTGCTTCCTCCTTGACATGAGCACAATATGTCGACTGATTATAGATCCTCACTGGAATGGGATCAATATAGTTCTTATATGGATGTTGTATCATGGATGACATAGTGGCTAATACATCGGCAAACTCGTTCTGAATTCTGGGCACATGTCGGAATTCTATCTTCGTGAACCTCCTTTTCAATTCCTGCACATGGTGCAGATATGGTAATATCTTGGAATTCTTGGAAGCCCATTCTCCTTGTACCTGCTGCATAAGAAAATTTGAATCGCCGATCATCAACAACTCCTGAATGTTTATGTCAACTGCCATGTTGAGCCCTAGTATGCAAGCTTCATATTCTTCCATGTTGTTGGTGCAAGGAAATCTGAGTTTGGCAGATTCCGGATAATGCTGACCCGTTTCTAAAACCAAAACTGCTCAAATGCCTACTCCTTAAAATTTGCGGCTCCATCAAAGAACATCCTTTAACCGTCATATGCTTCAGTAATGTCTTCTCCTGCGAATGATACTTCTTAATCGGGAAAATACATTTTCAAGGGCTCGTATTCTCCTTCTACTGGATTTTCGGCAAGGTAATCTGCCAGAGCTTGTCCCTTGACTGCCTTTTGACTTACATAGACGATGTCAAACTCACTCTGTAGTATCTTCCATTTAGCCAACTTTCCAGTAGGTATAGGCTTCTGAAATATGTACTTTAGAGTATCCATCCTGGATATCAGGAATGTTGTGTAGGCACAGAAATAATGCCTCAATTTTTGGGTTGTCCAGGTCAAAGCACATCAAGTTTGTTCAAGCAGATAATATCACGCTTCATAAGGCTTGAATTTCTTACTCAGATAATATATGGCTTGTTCCTTTCTTCCTGTTTCATCATGTTATCCCAAAACACATCCGAAGGCTCCATGTAACACGGATAGATAAAGTAGCAGAGGTCGTCCTGGTTCTAGCGGGACCAGAACTGGCGGTGTGGACAGGTATTCCTTGATCTTGTCAAAAGATTTCTGACAATACTCGGTCCAACTTGTCTCGGCATCTTTCCTCAACATCTTGAAGATGGGTTCACATATTACTGTGGACTGTGCTATGAATCGACTAATGTAGTTGAGCCATCCCAGGAAGCTCATCACGTCATTCTTGCTTTTAGGTGGTAGTAACTCCTAAATAGCTTTGACTTTAGTCGGATCTAGCTCGATCCCTCGACGACTGATAATGAATCCTAATAAGTTTCCTGTAGGAACCCCGAATGCACACTTTGCGGGGTTCAATTTCAAATTGTACCTCCTGTGCCTATTGAAGAATTTTTTTCAAGTCTACTATGTGATCTGAGGCCCTCTTGGATTTGATAATAACGTCTTCCACATATACCTCTATTTCCTTGTGTATCATATCATGGAAGATTGTTTTCATGGCCTTCATGTAAGTAGCCCCAACATTCTTTACACCGAATGGCATCATCTTGTAACAGTATACACCCCAAGGCGTAATAAAAGTTGTCTTTTCGGCATCTTCTTCATCCATCCAGATGTAGTGATAACCTGCAAAGAAATCTACAAAGGAGTGTAGTTCATGCTTGGCGCAGTCATCGATCAGGATATGTATATTTGGCAGTAGGAAGTCATATTTGGGACTTGCTTTGTTTAAATCCTGATAATCAACACATACTCAGACCTTCCCTTCTTTCTTCAGAACTGGCACATCGTTAACTAACCATGTTGGGTACTTAACCACTCTGAGAACTTTGGCTTTGATATGCTTGGTAACTTCCTCCTTGATTTTCAAACTCATGTCTGGTTTGAATTTTCTGAGTTTTTGCTTGACTGGCGGACACGTGAGATTGGTAGGCAACTTATGAGCTACTATAGATGTGTTTAGACCGGTCATATCATCATACGACCATGTGAAGATATTCTCGTATTCCTTTAGAAAACGAATGTATTCTTCCTTCTCTGTTGGCGATAAGTGAATGCTGAGGCGGGTCTCTTTGACGGTCTCAGCGTTTCCCAAATTTACTGCTTCTATTTCGTCCAAGTTGGATTTAGGCTTGTTCTCAAAATTCTCAACTTCTCTAATAATCTCCTCGGGTATCTCATATTCTTCCTCCGAGTCACTATTCTCATGTTGCGTTGCCTCATTACATGTCATAGTCACTGGTTCGTCAGGAAAAGTAATAATAACACTGTAGAAGGGAAAGGTATAAAATAGTAATGAATAATGATAAAGGACAAATGCATTTGATTAAAACTGAGAAAACTATTCAAACAAAGCTTGGCCCGATGGATCGAGCATTTATTTTGAAACAAAAAAATCTTAAAACAAAATTGCGGGAAATTTTAAAAAATGCCTACAACAACTATAAGTTCTGCCAAGCTACCCAGGGACTCGGCGGGCTCGGGATGGTGTGGCGGTCCAGTTTCTAAGAACATCTCCATTTACCACAATCTAGATGGTGAGGCCTTTTTTCTCCTCCTTCTCAATTTTGGCACAACAATCCATGTCCTCGTCTTCCAAGAACAGATCCTCCAGCCCAGCTACTGCTTCTTCTACAATTCCCCATATTATTTCAGCCCGATGGAAAGCTTGTTCCAAATGTGGTATCGGTTGCTCAAGAAGGTAATATGGTCTACGCCATCCTTGTATTCTTGCCATGTATACAGGTACCCGAGCCCGAAGGTGGTACCATGATTTTTCAGTCGTATCGGCTTGGTGATACCCTGGAGGTTCTTTCCCAACCCTTTGCCGGGTTCATATCCAGACCATGCTAGTATGCTTTATATTTGGTTACTCCACCACTTATCCTTTTCGACATCATTGATCCTTTCAATGTAATGATATGTTTCTCCTCCTAGCCTCCTTCTATGTCCGATGGCTGGGATGGTCTGACTAGTGTAGATGGGGTTACTTCCATCTCCATGAATGATTACCTTCTGACAGTTCCATTCGAATTTTACGACTTGATGTAGTATGGAGGGAACGACTCCAGCAGCATGGATCCACGGGCGGCCCAACAAAAGATTATATGAGGCTGGTATGTTAAGCACTTAGAATTCAATATCGAACCAAGTTGGCCCCATCTGCAAGCAAAGATTGATTTCCTCGATCGTGGCCCTCTAGGACCCATCGAAAGCTTTCACATTCATGTTTTCGGTCCGTATTTCATGGAAACCTTTGTCCAACCTTTTCAGGCTATCCAGTGGACAAATATTCAGACTAGAACCTCCATCAACCAGGACCCTATCAATGAACTTGTCCTCAAATTGTACTATAATATGCAATGCTCGATTGTGATTAAGACCTTCGGGCGGCAGCTCATCTTCATGGAAGATAATCTTATTGCTCTCCAGCACTTGACCCTCCATGTTGGCCATTTCTCCACCAGTGATATTATTGGGTACATAAGCCTCGCTCAGTACTTTTATCAAGGCATTCTTCTGTGCCTCTGAATTGTGTAATAGTGATCGGATAGATATCTGAGTAGGGAGTTTGTTCAGTGATCAACAACAGAATACTCTTTCGCATGTACTTTCCTCCACAGGTCATCCGGCCCAGTCTCAATGACAGGCTTCCTAGTAGTGTCATCCTTACTTGAACCTCCAAGGTGTTCAGGTGTGTAGACTCTTCCAGTTCTAGTCATTCCTTGTGCGACGTCATATTCCTCTATCTTAGTCTTCCCTTTTCACCGAGCCTCAGCGACATAATCCCAGGGTATTTCTTTTGAGTTGAACGGGGGTGTGGTGGACACCGTCGTAGTAAAAGGTGTGACCACTTCTACTTCAAATGGAGAGGAGGTGGTTGCGGGCGGAGCTACTTCCACCTTGAATGGAACTGATGCGGGTACCTCAACATCAATAGGTGCCTGAGTCTGAACCATGATAGGAGTAAGTATAACTGCAACCTTAGAGTCATCGCCTTCTCGGATAAGTCTGATTGACCCCTCAGGGTCCCATTCTTCATTTGTTTTTATAACATGTACACCGTCACTTCTATGATCGGGGATGGGATTATTGCGGACATTAGGTGCGGCTTCCTTTGCTTGTATTACCTGGTTGTCAATGAGTGTCTGGATCTTATCCTTCAATATTTGGCACTCAGCAGTGGTGTGCCCTTTCATACCGGAGTGGTAGGAAAAAGTTTTGTTCGGATTGACCTACTGTGATGGATTTTCTAGTGCCACAGCAGGAACATTAGCGATGTAACTTGCGGCCTTCAACCTTTCATACAATTGGTCGATGGGCTCAGCAATGGCAGTGTATTGTCTTGGTGGCTTGCGGTCGAAGTTGGGTATTGGTCTTGGGTAATTTTGGCGAGTTGGTGGTGATTGGAAGTAGGATAGTTGAGAATTATAGGAGTGATGGATAACGGCTGGTTGGGTGGTGATGCTTGCTATGTAGGTGGTGATGCTTGGTATGTATGTGGAGGTGTCTGGTATATGGGTGAAGGTGTTTGATATGTGAGTGGAGTTTTTGGGCCCTAGGCCACCATTACTGCCCCAACATCTCTCTTCTTTGATATGCCACCTGATTGGAGTGCCTTATTCGTGGCTTGCAGTGCCTCGAAATTTGTTACCATCCCGCTCTTGATTCCTTCCTTGATTCTTTCCCCGAGCTTGATGATATCAGAGAATTTGTGATTTTAGATGAGCATCCGTCTCTCATAATATTGTGGATCTTGTGCTCTGACGAAGAATTTATTCATCTGTTCTTCATCTAAAGCGGGCCTGACCTTGGCAGCTTACAACCTCTAACGACTAGCATATTCATGAAAAGTCTCAGTAGGTTTCTTCTTAAGATTCTAAATGTAGAAGACATCAGGTGCATTCTCTGTGTTGAACCTTAACCGGTCCATGAAATCTGAAGCCATGCTTACCCAATTTGACCATTTCTTGGGATTCTGGCTGATATACCAAGATAATGCGTCCCCAGTAAGGCTTCTCATAAATATATTCATTTGAATATTTTCATCTTTTCCATCCCCGACAAGCTTGTCACACTAGGTCCTTAGGTGAACCCTGGGATCACCTGTACCATCGAACATTTCAAACCTGGGAGGCTTGTATCCTTCTGGTAATTCCACATCGGGTTGTTTGCATAGATCTTCGTAGTTCAAACCTTCTATTCCTTTATTGCCTTCAACACCTGGAACTTGTCTTGTTAACTTCTTGAGTTCTTCGGCCATGTTCTTAATGAGCAGGTCCTTTTCGGAGGGTTCAGGTACATAGGAGATTGGTTGGGTTGAACATGGTATAATTTCCACGTATATGGGATTGCTCTAATGAGTTCCAGGGACTTGGGTATAGTGATGGTCATTGCACCAGGCAGACATTGTAAAAGCGGAAAAACTCATCCGCTAATGGGGGAGAGGAAGACAATAACCTACTATGAATGGATAAACATAGAAAGCACAATATCCAGGTCGGTGAACCTGTACTATGTTATCTCCTGCCGGAATAATCTCGACGTGAGAAGGAATACGATATTTGGACTAGAGGTCGACTATTTGACGTAGTCCCGTCTCAGAAAGCTCTTGAGCAGGAGCGGGTTCCTTTGGGATCATTTTTTACCAAAGGATTCTTGGGAACCACCTCCTCCATAGTGGGGAAACTTTCTTCTTCCTCAACCATGGATTCCTCACCAGCGGGAGGAATGGCCACCGATAAAGGAGTGGCATCGGAGACTCCATCGTGAATATGAGAGGAATTTGACATATTTTCGTAGTAAAGTGTGTACAACAAAGTCGGAGAAAGAAGATATCAGCCGCGAAAGAAACTAGGGACTAAAATTGAAGAAATTTTAAGAAATCAGAAGTGGAGATCCAAGAAGAAGATTAACGAAAAACGATATGTATGCAACAAGGGGAATGCTGAAAGTTTTGAAAATGAAATCCCTTTCCTCTACTTATAGGGTTGGGTAACACCAAAATCGAGGCAAAGAGTCGTCAACGGCACCAAAATCAAAGCGACTGCAGCACAGACAATGTGTTGGGAAGACACGTAATGATGATACATGTGGCACGACATCATCCTACGTCAGCCACACCAAATGTAGCCCCGCTGGCAACGCCGCTAACTCGACCTCGGCTGATTCGATTCAATCATCACGACCAAATTTGCTCTGAACGGTTGCAGACAGAATTCGCTCATCGAGGACGTCCATCATCACGACCTCAACAAGCGGAGGGACTAACTGTATTGGTCAAAATTTGGACTGGACTTAATAACTACAAATGGACGTGGTCAAGGATCAAGCCGACCACGACACAAGGGCGATGAGTCGTCTTAAGAGGGATTAGTGCCGAGGACAAGCAAAAAGTGCACGGAGGCAACAGTAGAATAAGTCTAGAATAGAAAGAAAGAATATTCCTGTTGTAGTTTTTAGGGTTTCTTAGGAATATCCCCTATAAATAGGAAGAGATAAAGAACAAAAAAGGGATCTTCATTTTTGGATAAGAGCACATTGTAAAGGGTTGACTATAAAGAATATATAAAAGTTTGTCTTGCTCACGGATTACATTGTTTAATATACGTTGTTCATTCACAAGATCCTAAGATTCCTTGTCCATCTTCATTTTCTATCACCCCACGTTGTTGTCAGAAAGGAGAATCATCCAAGTCACCTAACATTTGGGTGACAAATTCCTTCTTATTACATTTATTGCCATTATCTATATTTATTGTATGCTTCTATTACTACATTAATTGACAATCATTGAACATATACTTGATATTTATTATTCTTGAACACGGTCCCATATCACTGATATACATAGTTTTAATTCTACAATTTATTACGTTTAACTAGGATTCATCTTCTATTTCCTCATTAATTAGTTTAACAGAAAGCTTAACATTTTTTGGTCAAACAGATAATATGAGTGGTTAACTATTTTCTATTAACCATTTTACCAACCCTAGTTATGAATAATTGAATTCTTTCTCAAATATTGTTTAGAGAGTAATTCCCAAAAAGACTTTCAATTTATGCTCAACGGTTCAATCTTTCTTCTTCTTTTTTTTTTACTATGAAAAATTGTACTTTAATTTCTCATTTAAGACACTAAATATTTTTTAAAAACAAAATAATATATAGACTTATTAGGAAAATTAGGGAGCCTTTAGCAGCTTCACCCTTGGGGCGGCACTGCATGCGGATTGGCCGGCCAATTCTCTCTCTTCACTGATTAAATCTTTAACTTTAATATATTAACTCAATTATTGTTCTTGATCTATTCATAATTAAACAGGAAAAGAGAACTCTATTATTGTACTAGTCGTGAAATTAAATACGCATTTGTCAACATATTTTTCCATCTATAAATGTGGAGAGAAAGTATAACCTCCTCCAACAAGGTAAAAACCATATATATATATAGATAGAGATGATGAAGAAAAACAGAAATGCATCAGTTGTAGATTTGATGATGCTAGTACTAGTGATGGCAGTTTGTTGCTACACTGTGAATGCACAGTGCTCTAAGTATTGCACCGACAGTTGCTCCTTATGCAGTAGTCTGCCACACTATGCAGTTTGCTGCTTCAACAACTGCTGCCAATCACAGTGCTCTAAGTATTGCACCGACAGCTGCTCCTTATGCAGTAGTCTTCCGCTCTATGCAGTTTGCTGCTTCAACAACTGCTGCCCGTCCTTGGGTACAGAATCTCTCCTTAATGCTCTCCACCTCAATGTTTGAGCTAACATATATAAATGCATCGATCAAATATATATATATTAACTCTTCTATGCATGTACCTAAATAAATTGTACTATGTGTGCTTGCACTTTGTAATTTGTACCCTCCTATTCGTGATTTATATATTTTATGTTGGAAAATTAATGATTGGACGTTATATATTTGTAAAAAATGAAGATCTCAGAACAAAAAGTTGTGTTTTGTTTAACCTGAAGAATTGTAAGAAAAGCGTATGCTTAGCAGTACCAAGAGTTAGCTCTGGCTGTGGGCTTGCTGGGTAGTAATGGCATACCAATGTTTTGTCGGTGCGTGTGAAATGTGAACAAAGTCCCACATGTAAAGTAGAAAGTTAAAAGATTCTACTTATAAGGAGTTGAATACTCTTAATGGTACGAGGCCTTTTGGGTAAACCGTGCGGACTGGACCCAATGCATATAATATCACACCATGTTACGGGTATTTTTAGACCGTTTTAGCCTTACATAGTTGTCATTTAGCACATTCCCTCAATATATGTTTTGTTACATTACTATATAAAGTAACAATAGATAAGGTATTAAGGTTGCGTCCTTACATTGATCCTAATCATTTGAAGATAAAAATAGGAAAAAGCAACATTGCTCTGAGCTAATCCAGCAGTCAAAGGTAAAACATTATTGTAGAACAAATCACAAACTTCGAAACTGCCTTGTAAAAATAATCATATATTTTCTGAAGTATTGCTACTGAAAACAGCCTCTCTGCTATCACAAAGCTAGGGGTAAAGTCTGCGTACACATTACCCTCCCCAAACCTCACTACGTGGAATAATATTGGGTATGTTGTTGCTGTTGTTTATGAAGTATTGCTGATTGGCAAAGTAGTGCTTAGTCTCTCTTTACAGTCTGAAAAGGTCAAGAGTAGACTTACCAAGTGGCCTGGACATAAACTTAGCCATGTAATCACTTACTGTAAATTCTTTATAAAGAGGGGGATTTTCTTCTGATAGGAGCTCTTTGATTGGACCATAGATCTTTCGAGTTGCAGAAACACCAGTGAAGAAGCACGCCACTGACATCCTCGGTCCTACTTTATTCGCTATAACTCTATGATTCACGCTCACAAACTTGTCATTTGATAAAATCTGTTACAAAATCAGATTGAAATAAATGAGACAATTTTGGTTAATCTAAGATAAAAGAGACCACAATGTTGTGTATTAATAGAAGGGGAGTCTTGGCGTTGGCATAGCTGGTAAAGTTACTGTCATGTGACCAGGAGGTCATATATATGTTAGAGCCATAGGAACAGCCTCTTGCAGAAATGCAGGGTAAGGCTACATACAATAAACATATGTTGTCCGGCCCTTTCTTGGACCCTGCGCATAGCAGGAGTTCAGTGCACCGGGATGACCTTTAATGTTGTGTATCAATAACAAACCTGAAGACTCTCGCCAATATTAACAGCCAGGCCTTGTGAAATTGGCTCAACATCGATCCATTGGTTGTCGTGCAGGACTTGAAGGCCACTGATTTGATCTTGAAGAAGAATGGTAAGGAAAGCAGTATCTGTATGTTTAGAAGCCCCAAGAGTTAGCTCTGGTTGTGGACATGCCGGATAGTAATGGCATGCAAATGTTTTCCCTTCCGCGCATTCCATGGTTTTCAAGTGGTTTGATTTTAGCCCGAGTGCTTCAGATAGTATGCTGAATAGAGTTTCTCCCAGCCTTGTGACATGATTTATATACTCAATGGATGTGCTCCTGGAATTAGAAGAAGATTCGTGATCACTATAGTTACAAAAATGTGATAAAATTTAAGATGTAACCTAGCCTAACATGTCAAATTATTGTGCCAAGGACAGAGGAATTCTGAAAGATGGAGTAAAATTCCCTATATTCAAAAATTTCAATATGTAGTATCAGTAATAAAGGACAGTCTGGCATACTAAGTTCCCGCTATAAGCGGAATTCGGGAAAGGGCCGGACCATAAGGATCTATTGTATGCAGCCTTACTGCATTTCTACGAAAGGCTATTTCCATGCCTTGAACCCATGCCTCCTGGTAACATACTAAATGAGGGCACGTTGACTGGAACATATCTACAAATAATTCATAGGTTGCTCTGGTTTTGTTTTGCCATGTCCTCAATACGAACAACCAGCTCGTTCCAGACCAATCTTCATAGCATAAGCCCCATCACAGAAATTTCACACAGAATTAACCAGAGTGTTGGGATCAAGCTCCGGGAATAGAATCGCCTTTGGTAGGGAGCTTTTTATTCCGGAAAGCAGGACTTTCTGGTGCAAATGATTTGCAGGGCCCCAAAGAGGGGACCAGAGACCGAGTGTGAAAGCAAAAAAACTACAAGAAATAAACATTGACCACTGTCTATCATCACCATACCGGTGATCATAGGGGTTAAGACTTGATCATCCAAGGAATTAAAAAGATACTTACCTGCAAACTGCTGGTATTTCTTCAGGTTCCATATGACTAGATACTAGCATAGAAATGTTCAGTGTATCCCTCCAATTTGCAGTCTTTGATTGGTAAAGATCATAATTGCTCTCATATCTAACTCTTCTTGTATGATCACGCGTATAATACTCTTTCTTTAACTCAACATCTTGTTCATGAAATTTACGAATCCCATCAATCATTCCTTCCAAAACACTTAAAGGAACCCCATGATTTATCAGTTGGAAAAATCCCCATTTTTCTGATGCTTCCCTTATTTCATCAACAATCTTCTGACGTCGATCTTGAATTTCTATGCCACTTAGATCCACCACTGGAATCTTTAGAGTTGACTTACACAGATTCAACTCTTCAACAAGTTCATCAGCTGGCCTAATGAACATTCTTGGTATGTTCACAGTTCCAGAATCAACTAGTCCTTTAACACCAGCTTTTGTATCATCGAAATCGTTTATTTCCTTCAATCGATCATAATCCACTGTCACTTCAGCTTCTGAATCTTCAGTGGAAGACATATTTGTTCTTAGTTTCAAGAAGGTCAAGTTTCTTGAGCAACTAAGTTAAAAGTCAAACTAGTGCTCATAAATGCTCTGGTCCACTGTAAATCAATATTCAAAGAAACTCATTATTTTAATTAGTTTGAAGTTAAGACAGTGCAGATCTCGAGTAGAGCTTTTGTCCTAGAATTCTGTAGATCAAGTTGGATGGGATGAACCGATTAAATGCATTATCTGACGAGGGCAAATAAAGTCCGTGGCTGAAATTATTCATATTCGTTACTAAGTAAAAGTATATAAAATTTGTATATAATATACAGAAAAGAAAAAAAATATGTAATTTTTCAACTATTATTTTAAGAGTGGTTACACAGTATTATTATTGGTAAAAATTAAAATAACATAAGTTAGTTTTTGCTATACACATATAGAAGAAAAAGAAACACATAATAATGGACAAAATTATCCAATTTAGCTTACAAAATGGTTTCGTGACAGCAAAAAATAAGAAAAGGTAGGTTTATGTAATATTGGAAACCGCCGGGTAGACATGTACACCAACAAAAACCTCAGGGGATGTTTGTGAAATTTTTCTTAAGAAATTACTACTAAATGATTAAAAGTTTAAGACTTACACTGTACAATCGCATGCACATTGAAGATTTGAAGTCTTGTTAATTATAAGCGCAAAATTGTAAAGGGTTGAGCTTGAGCACGTGCAAATTGAAGTAATAGGTCTACTTTTCATAGACTAGGTGCAACTGATTTAAAATTATTAATCACCAAAGAACCAACAAAATAGTACATTTATTAAAAGACATTCTAATTATTACTCCTTCCGTTCCAATTTATGTGAACATGTTTGACTAGGCACGAAATTAAAAAAAAATAAAATAAAAACTTTTAAAATGTGTGGTTCTAAATAAGTTAAAAAGGGTTTCAGAGTATTTGTGCTGTTATAAATGCTTATCATTAAGGGTAGAGTTATAAATTCAAGTTAAATTGTTTTCAAATTTAAAAAGGGGTCGTTCTTTTTAGAACGGACCAACAATAAAATATGTCCACATAAACTGGAACAGAGAGAGTAACATAATATGACCTCTGTTTTAAAAGGCAGAATTGGGACTCCTCCGGGGCTCGCCCCAGGTCGGAGCACTTGTAAAACGCCTCTGGGCTTATGTGTGGGGCTTAGTTCCGTGAGACTTACGCCTCGGCCATCGGGGCTTAAACCCCGGACATGCCCAACGCCCAGCGTATTGGGCTCGCCTAATAGAACTTTAAGCAATTGTATGTAACTAACCTTATAAATCCTTAAATTTTCTTAATAAATTGTTGACTATTCAAAATTACATTTTTTAATCATTGAGAGTATTTTATGTCAAAATTAAAATAAATATTATTACATGTTATCCATTAAGACTGCTATGATAGTTAATTTTAAATAAATCTTTCATTTAAAAAGTATTTATTTATTAACTTTTGTTATGGCTTTACTATATAATAGTCCATAATATTTTTATAATT
Source organism: Nicotiana glauca (assembly GCA_026770625.1). NCBI lineage: Eukaryota > Viridiplantae > Streptophyta > Magnoliopsida > Solanales > Solanaceae > Nicotiana > Nicotiana glauca. The sequence continues at coordinate 42,763 of MU672088.1, forward strand.
ATTTTTCTAAATATTGTTTTTACGTTTACGAGATACATTACTTATTAATGTAATAGCTCAGTAGTAGCTAGTACTATTTATAAATAATTAGTTATTATATTTAAATTGTGAATATGTAAATATATAAATTCTCTTTCAAATAGAAAACATATTAAATAAAAGGAGTATTTTAAGTAAAATGTCAAATTATAATATCGAATTTCTTTCAAGATTCGTTACTCCTTAAGAGATACATATAAAATTTCGTATCAAATACATTACTTTTGATGTTTGAGTTGTAACGACGTTGCAGCTAATTTGCATATTATGGCATAAGTCATACTTTTTGTATTATTCATAGTTAAATTATAAATTACAAATATTTTAAATAGATTATTTGTTATAATTTTATGATTTTAATATAATTTTTATAATATTTTTTATTTTATGCTTGTCACGACCCCAATCCCGGTCGTGATGGCGCCCAACACAATGCTAGACAAGCCCGACCATTTCAACACTCTCAACCCAAGTACGAAACTCATTACCAATTAATAGAGTTAAGTCATCAGTAAAACATGATTTTAGTCTGTCAAAGTAGATAAAAGCAGTGCGGAGAACCATAACAATGCCAAAACAATTCCCAAAAGATCTGGTGTCACGAGTCTAGAGCCTCTACATACAACCAAGTAGCAGCCTATACATATAAAAGTCTAAAATGCGGAAACAAAGGGGATAAAGGGAGGAATCGGGTCCTGCGGACGCCATGCAGCTACCTTGATAACTCCGGTGTCAAATCTGAGCAACAGCAAAACGCTTTACTGAGCCTCCTGGATACCTGTATCTGCACACAAGGTGCAGGGAGTAAAGTGAGTACTCCGACTCAGTGAGTAATTGAAATAAATAACGACTGAAGATAAGAAAACTCGTAAAAACACTACACAGTTCTATATCAAATAATAAAAGTAGTAAACAGCAGCTAAGTGAGGAAAAACAGGTGAATATCCCTCAAACCAGTACACTACTCACTTACTCCTCTCAAAGTCCAGTAACTTACTTACACTGCTGCGACGTGCAGCCCGATCCGTATCGTATACTGCTGCGGCGTGCAGCCCGATCCGTGCACTATGACGCGAACGCATTGAACAATTTCACAAGGCCCTGATTTCCTTCTACGCGAATGCGTTACCTCCACGCTAACGCGATGCTTTGCCTTCCAGAACTTCGCGAACGCGGCCCTCTCCCACGCGAATGCGAAGACCAAATTTCCAAGCCCTCACATTTCCTCTACGCGTTCGCGACATCACCCATGCGAACGCGAAGGGCAAATCTCTGCAACACCAACAGCTGAAAATCTGCTACTTTTAAAGTCCAAAAACGGTCCGATTGACCACCCGAAACCATCCCGAGGCCCCCGGGACCTCAACCAAAAGCACCGATACATCATAAAACATTATTCAAACATATTCCAATCTTCAAAACATATCAAACGACGCTAAAACCATTAAATCACATCGGATTCAAGCCTAAGTTTCTTCAAAACTTTTGAATTACGCATTTGATAAAAAAACCCGACCAAAACACCTCCGAATAACCTAAAATTTTGCACACACATCCAAAATCACCTAACGGAACTACTGCAACTCTCGGAATTCTATTCCGACCTCCAGATCAAAATCTCACTTATCAACCGAAATTCGCCAAAATACTAACTTCGCCAATTCAAGCCTAATTCTACACCGGACCTCCAAAACCATTTCCGATCGCACTCCTAAGTCACAAATTATCCCCCAAAGCTAACTGAATCACCCGAAAATCACATCCAAGCGCTCTAACTAAATTGTCAACTTTCGGTTGGACTTCCTTAAAGAGACTGAATACTAACTTCGCCAATTCAAGCCTAATTATACACCGGACCTCCAAAACCATTTTCGATCGCACTCCTAAGTTACAAATTATCCCCCGAAGCTAACCGAATCACCGGAAATCATATCCAAGACCTCTAACTAAATAGTCAACTTCCGGTTGACTTTTCCAAAACAAGCCTTCCTTAAAGAGACTAAGTGTCTCATTTCCATCTAAAACCAATCCAATTCGACTCGATCACCTCCAATACCGATAATGAAGCATAGAGAAACATAAAATAAGGGACACAGGATGGTAACTCACGTGACGACAGGCCAGGTCGCCACAATGCTATCTTAAAATTCTCGAAATTAGTAAAATTTAAAGATCCGTGAGACTTACGCCTCATGTCCCAGGGTTTACGCCTCACCTCGTCAGAGGTAAAAACCATCACGCTCCCGTCTTTTAAAACATTGAATATGACACATCACAAATTCTGCAATTGGTTGGAAACTGAGAAGATAAGGCCAGATCTTTCGAGCTGGACTGGATTTGAAAAGTGTGAATTTTCAAGAAGACTCACATGATATGTGGGAATCTCTTATGATTGAAATCTATCTCAATGCCGCGAAGTTGGATAGAATGGCTTTTACGTAAGGATTATTTTGTCCCTAATTTTTATATGAAAAACAAAATGCTCATTGAATGATAAAGAAGCTATTTTTACTTAAAAGAATTTCAGTATCCAAGGATTGCGTTCTGTTCTAGATTAAGCATGTCTAATTTACGACTTGTTGGATGATTGTTATATATCGTTTTATAAAATTATATTATATTATATTGTATTATTTTTATTAGGGGCGCTCTAGAAAAATAAGAGCCTAAAGCCAAAGTTTATTAAAAGGCCTTTTTTATAACCAATATTAAGAGGCCTTAAACTTTAAAAAATACCGTATTAAGTAACATGATTCATATTTATAATTGACATATGAAAATTCTGATAAAATAATGAAAAGCAATACACTACTATAGATAAAGATACACAAATGAATTTTAAATTTGAAGAAAAAGATAGTAGCAAGTTAGAATAATCGAACATGATTCTAAATGTCGATAATTTGATATCAAAATCAAATTTTAATATTTTAATTTTTTTGCTGCAATGCTTGAGAAATAGAGAAAGAGCGAGAAATGCAATTTTAATTTACTCAATGCCTTTCGTTCATGTTTTTTAGAAAATAGAAAATTTAGTGATGACGAAGGAGAATTTGAAATACAAGATTTTTAATGAGAAAGAAAAAAATATTAACATTAGAATATAAATTAATCATCAGTCACCATCAATGTTATACTTTTTTTACCATGAAAATTAAATATTTTCTAAGATAATTACCATAGATTAACCTATTTTTTATTATTAATAAAAAAAGTGGGGCCTTAGAAACTTAGGGGCCTAAAGCTCGTGCTTCATCCGCTTGGCCCTTGAGCCGGCACTGACTTTTATGGATACATTGTTTGGATAGATTGTATTGTTTATCGTCGTTTCATGATGTCATGCACCAATAATATGAAAAATAAACATGCAATATTGTAAAGAAAAAATAAGGTACGAGGTAGAATTATTATATAAAAAGAAAAGGTGAATGATAAAATAAGATTATTTAATAATAAGGAAGGACATGATGAAAGAAAAAAATAACACAACCACACCAATCAGCACATGTAGTGGTACTTTTCCTCGTTAAGTAATGACGGATATAACGATACAATATAATATAATATAAGCAACAATCAAAACAAACATTATATTTAAAGTAACAATCTGATACAATACAATACGTAACAACCATCCGAACAAGGTGTTAGGGAATTACGGATAGGCTAACCAAAAAAAAAAAGACAACTAGAGATCCATTGGAATTCTCACACCATCTGATCTTTAGACAACTCAAGAAAAGCTAAAAAAAAAAATTTCAATGTATACTCAAGATTACACAACATGGTTTGATAACATTTATTTTGTGTTCAAGAAACCAGTGTTCTCAATTTCATTAGATGAACAACTCTTGAGGTACTTATTTGATTGCTAAAAGATGCATGTAACAACTGGTACAAGAATACTTAATTGTACTCATGATGATAGGCTATAATTACATATTTTAGTCATTTATTACACTCTAACTTATTGCACTTTAATTGAGTTTGAGCTTTTATCGCTAGTGTCTTGCATTAACTGTGTGTTTTATGCCTTCTAGGAGTGATTCCAAACTATATAGATGTTATGAAATAAATTCAAGTAATTTGGAGCTTTAAAGTTTGAGTAAAATTTCAAGGAATTAAGCCGGGATCGTGTTGGGGGGTCAACGGATGATAGTTAGAGAAAACAAAGACTCCAGTAGGCAGATTGCATACTGTCTAGTAAAATAGATATAACTTTTTTTCTCGGAACTTCATTTTGGCTCCACAATATATGATTGGAAAGATAACTCAAAGTGCTACAACTTTCATGTTTTATGTTTTTCCAAATTCGAAACGGAACAAGGTGAAACATGTGCGTCAATAGCGCGATCGCGCTCAGGTCGTGCTCGTCAGGCAGAACACTGGGCCACTAGCGCCAAGTTTGCGCGATCGCGCTAGTCAAACCCGGGAAAAGTGTCATTTTTTATATTTGAGAAGGTATAATTATTTGGGCCCAACCTTACTTGGTATATATACATGGAAAAACGGTATTTTGAGAAAAAGGCCATTTTTGAGAGGAAAACACAAGCACAGAGCCGCCGTTGAGGTCGGGTTTCATCTTTTCTTCCACCAACTTAGTCTTTTTATGTTTGTTTGTATGATTTATTATTTTGATACCATGTCTATGTGGAGATAAACTTCACGTTCTAGGGTTTTGGTTCTTTCATGACTATTGTGATTCGGATATTGATTTTGATTTCTTAGTTTATCATATTGGTTTATTTATTCAATCCTGCACTTAATTATTTGATTGCTTGATCACCAATTGAATATTATCTACGAATCTAGAGTTGAACTCGAAAGTAGGAATTCTAGATTGCATATAAGATTGGGTAGAGCAAGTTCTTGAACCTGGGCATCGGAGAACGGATTCGCGGTTAGGATAGACATATACCTAATTCCCTTGATTGGTTGATTTATAGGAATTATAAATGCGTTCTTGTTGATTCTAATTCCATAGACATATAGGAGTTAGGTTAGCTTGAATAGGCGAGTAAGAACTCGACAGATTCTTATGAGCAATATTAACCCTGTCAACCAATAAACTAGATAAATTAGTTAGTCAATTAAATTGACGAATACAATAGGAATGTTAGATAGCCCATAACCCTATATCGTTTTCATTACATTGATATCATAAATATCTGCTCTTTCTCTCTGTTAAAAGTTCATTATTTATATTTTTTATTTAATTAGTTTAGAACCAAATACTTCTTGGTTCAATTCTTGTATAGATAATTAGGATAGTCTAATTTAGTTAATAGTTGATCATAAGTCCTCGTGGGTTCGACATCCGACTTTTAGTCACTTTATTACTTGACGACCGCGTATACTTGCGTGTGCGTTTGGCCGCAAAAAAATTTTTGCGCCGTTGTCGGAGACTTAGAAATTAACTATTTTTCTATATTAGACTTTTACTTTTATCTTTACAAGTTTTGATTTTTTTCTTATTTTTTTGTAAATATTTTTATTTTTATAACTATTTAATTTTTCTCTTAGCGTGTTTCTAGTTTTCTCAGCATGCCATCTGGGGATGAAATATCCGGAGGTAAGGTTATTGATAAAATGCTTGGTTGACGGAAGACTTTTATGACATGTCTTTTTGGGCTTGTCATAACCTAAACTCCGGGAGGTCTGAATTTGAACATGGAAATAAGAGTTGGTATTGGGAAGAATATTCACGATTAAGAGAATATGAGGAATGACGTTGCCTTCTAACAATGTTATTAAATAATTGGTTTAAGGAGAGAGATGAACTTGCACATAAAATTGATAATTTTGGCTTAGCTGTACATAACTTAGATGCAGATTTGAGCACAAAGGTTGATACGTGTAACGCCCAAAAAATTAATAATGAGTTGTGTGAAACTGAAAAAAAAATTCTAGACCAAATTGAGGAGCTAAACGAGAATACCAATCACTAGACCATATTTTTCTTGAGGATGCCAATATTGAGAAGAGTGCTCTAGAGTCATGTGAGGGAGTAGATAACATTACTTTACAAAACTTGAGTGTGTGTAAATATGGGGATGCAAATAGAAGTAAAATTTATGAGTTAGAGCGCATTAGACCTCATTCCAATCATTTTTTCACATTGTGTTTAGATAGTAAGATAGTAATCGAGCCATCTGAGCCAATGATCGGGTCAAAGAGTGAGGATGAGAGCACCTATATTCTTGAATTTGTTGTGCCAAAAAGCAAAATTTACATTCCTCATCTAAAGGCCGAGAGGGTGCAGAGTGAAAAATCTATTACTTGGCCTGGTTATCTTTGTAGCCCCACCAAAGGTGCATAGCCACAAACTGGATGCCATGTTAGAGGTACAATTCATAAGTTCAAGGTGGAGACAAAAATTGGTTCAAGTCGTTCCATGACTTTAAATTAGGTGCTTGTTGGGAGACAACCCAGCTTTACTGCTTTCTTTTATTCTTATTTATTTTTGTCTATTTTAATTTTTTTTTCTTTATAGCATTTTTTTTGTAGGATTATGAGCATAGAAGAAAAGCCACTGGAAGTATGCAAAAGTGAGCTATGTGGTTGAAATAAGTGTGGGGCGATCGCACAAAGAATCATACCTGGGAGAAGTTTGAGTATCCCGTGAGCTGCTAATGCTTCGGCCTTTGGCCTACCAGGGAGTCTCTTTTACCCTCTTGTTATTTTTAGTGTGCATTGAGGACATTGCATAATTTTAAGTGTGTGGTGAGGAGATTGTCTGGGTGATTCTCTGTGCTATGTTAGCTTAGTTATAGTACTTATTCTTAGTGTAGTAATTTTAAAAAACAAAAAAAAAATGAAAAGAAAAAAAATCAAAAAATTTGAACTTTTCCTGACGATGGATTTTGTGGACAACTTTCTTGAGGGATTAAGGTTCAATAAAAAAAAAAGGGTAAAAAAAAAAGGGTAAAAATCCAAAAATGTGTCTTTTATTTTTAGGTAGCAATAATCCCCCATGGTTTTTCTTTGTGCAATGGTTCTTTTCCATGGGATGTAGTTTGAACCGGGTAATTTTTTTTTCTTCTTTTAGAGTAGATTAAGAATTTAAGGAATAAAAGGAGGAAGAATGATGAACATAGGGCCCTTGACTTTTTTGATAGTAGCATATTTAGGCTTTGGCTTGTGTAGTATATTCCCTATGATTTGAAATTATTGATGATGCCTTGCGTATTTGGATAGCATGTTTTGTGACGCCTATTTCTCGTTTTCTTGACTTGTGTTCACTTTGTGCTTCATACTTAATATCTCGTGGCTCCGTTAATACTTGCATTTGTTTGAGTGTCGGAATGAGACCGTCCTTAGTGAATCATGGGCCATGTGTGGTGAGGTTTTTGTATAGTCTATGTATTGTACTTGTGTCTAGAACTTTCCTGGTATGTGAGTTGAAGCGAAATTTTAGGTGATGCTCGGTTTGAAAAATGATTTTAGGCTTTCTTTGATCTTCTTTGAGCTTTATTACTTATCAGAAATAAAATTTATCTCTATTCAATCATTTTGAGCCTATAGACTTTTATTTGGTACCCACATTACAAGCCTATACCCTTTTTATTCTTAATTGACATTGTTTTGATCATTTTCCTCTTAATGCACTTTAACTGTGAGATGAACGCTAAAAGAAGTAACAAGGAACTAAGTGTGGGGTGACTTTTGAGTGGAACTAATAAAAGGAAGAACGTGCACTTGTTATGTAAAAATAATACACCACTAGCGGAAATTTAAAAAAAAAATAATCTGGAAAAAAAGAAGAAGAGATGAATACATCGTTGTCTTGTTCCTGCTAGTGGATATGAATTAATGTAGTGCTTAAAGAAGAAGGAAGCATTTTTGGAGTGATATTGTTTGTGGATGTGAAGTGGATTGAAGAATTTGCGCTTAAAGTTGATTATGTGATGTGTTAAAATACTTAGGAGGGTTAGTCACTATTCCTAAATATACCATGCTCGTCCTTAGCCCACATTACAACCATATAAAGTCCTAATAGATTTCAGATCGAGTGAACCTACATTAGTAGAGATTTACATTATGGGCAAGCCTATGGTACCAATTACATGCATGTGACTTCTTTTGTGAGGGTGAGCGATTTTCTTTGATATATGTGAGCATAATATTCGAATGCGTGAATTGATTTTACTTTCTTTGCTTTTGTTGCGATGGCACATGGTTTCACGAAGGATAGGTAACATTATTAGACTTCTCTAGGATGTTGGGTGTTCAAGCCATGAGTGCATTGTGACATTGAATCGGTTTTTGATACTAGAATTATTGTGAGCATATTGTCTTTGTTTAAAATATTTTTGAAGAATGACATAAGTAAAGGGAAGTGTATGTGATTGCATATGCTAGAGCTTAGTTGTTGATATTAATTATGATCATTGGTGTAGTGTGCTCCAAAATTGTTAAGATGTTAAGTGCGTAAAAATAGAGTAAATTGTTGATTGACTCGAGGACGAGCTACATTAAAGTGTGGGGTGATGATGTTGGATACATTTGTAAATGATTTAATGCTACTTTACTCGTATTTTTACCGCTCTTTGGTTATATTTTATATTGATTATACCCAACTTAGCTTAATTATTGGTGTTATACTTATTTTAATATTAATAAATGATATAGGTACTCGAGAGGTGAAATCTGGAAGAAAAAATGACAAAAGTTGGAATCAAACAGTGGCATAGTTCGAGTGATTCATTAAGGGGTGATGAGACCAAGTGATTAGATGATGGTCATTACGGATGAAGACATTGGAAAGAAATAACATAGAGCAACAATTTAAAAGAATTGAAGGAAAGGAAAAGTTGGGCACACCAGCATTATAAAGAATGAAGCAGCTGAACATTAACAAAGAGGCGGCATGCTCATTGGTTTTTGCGCCAGGGCCAGCGCCTTGGGCTGCCCTGGACGCTAGAGGCGGGACTTGTCCTACACACCCCAACTCATATAAAAGTCAACCTAAACCTATTTTAGAGGGAAGAGAATATTTTTTGAGAGTAAAACACAAGCACAGAGCTATTGTGGAGGCCGGAATTCATCAAGTTCCATCTTTCTTCCTTTAAACTCAATAATTTTTATGTTTCTTTGTGTGATTTTTTATTTGGCTACCATGTCTATGTGTAGCTAAACTTCACATTCTAGGGTTGTGGTTCTTTCATGACTATTGTTATTCGGATATTGATTATATTGATTTTGATTTCTTATTTTATCATAAATAAAAAAATATTTTCCTCTCAAAAACGTCCTCTTTTTTCAAAATACCATTTTTTGGGCCCAAATAATTATATCTTCTACAATATGAAAAAGGACACTTTTTCCGGGTTTGACTAGCGCGATCGCGCTAACTTCGCACTAGTGGCCCAGTGTTCTGCCTGACAAGCGCGATCGCGCTATTGACGTGCATTTTTCACCCTGTTCCGTTCCGAATTTGGAAAAACGTATAACATGAAAGTTGTAGCTCTTTGAGTTATCTTTCCAACCATATATTGTGGAGCCAACATGAAGTTATGAGAAAAAAGTTATATCTATTTTACTAGACCGTGCACAATATGCCTACTGGAGTATTTATTTGCTCTAACTATCATCCGTTGACCCCCAAACACGATCCCGACTTAATTCCTTGAACTTTTACTCAAACTTTAAAGCTCTAAATCACTTGAATTCATTCCATAACACCCACATAGCTCGGAATCACTCCTACAAGGTATAAAACACACTATTAGTGCAAAACACTAGCGATTAAAGCTCAAACTCAATTAAAGTGCAGCAAATTAGCGTGTAATAAGCGACTAAAATACGTAATTATAGTCTATCATGAACACCCCTTAATGAATCACTCGAGCTCGTGTTTATACCAATGTTGTATGCCACTGTTTGATTCCAACTTTTGTCATTTTTTGTTCCAGATTTCACCTCTCGAGTACCTATATCATTTATTAATATTCAAATAAGTGTAACACCAATAATTAAGCTAAGTTGGGTATAATCAATATAAAATATAACCAAAGAGCGGTAAAAATACGAGTAAAGTAGCATTAAATCATATACAAATATGTCCAATATCATCACCCCAAACTTTAACGTTGCTCGTCCTCGAGTCAACCAACAATTTACTCTATTTTTACGCACTTAACATCTTAGCAATTTTGGAGCACACTACACCAATGATCATGGTTAATATCTATTCAACCGCACACGCAAGTATACGTGGTCGACAAGTAATATAGGATTGTAAGTCCAGATATCATACCCACAGGGACTTATGATTAACTATCAACTAAATTAAACCAAACAATTAATCTATTCAAGTAAATCCTAAAGTATGAATATTTAACCAAAATTAATCTAAAGTAACAAATTAATAGATTAAAGAAAAGAACAACAAACTTAAAGCCGAATTCAATGTGAGTGAATATTCTAGAGCTATGGGTTAGCTAACAATCCCATTGAGTTTTCGACCTAAAGTGTCTAGTTAATTTATCAAGTTTATTGATTGACGGGGTTAATATTGCTCATAGCCTTCTCCCGAAGTACAAATCGCATATTCAAGCTAACCTATATGGAATTAGGATTAACAAGAATGTATTTGCAATTCCCGTATCATAACCAAGTAAGGCGATTAAGTATATTCCTATCCTAACCGCAAATCCGCCCCCCCCCCCCCCCCCCCAAGAGTTAAGATCTTGCTCTACCCAATCTTATATGCAATCTAGAATTCCCTCTCCCGAGTTCAATCCTATATTCGTAGATAGTATTCAATTGGTGATCAAGCAATTAAATAATTAAGCGCAAGATTTAATAAATAAACCAACATGATAAAATAATAAGAACAATTCAAGCTTCAAACTACAACGTTCATGTAGCACCCAAAACTCTAGAACTAATGAACTATGAAATTAAAGGAAGAGAAGAGAAGAAAAACAAGTTAGAATCCTCCTCCAAGCGTGGTGTGTGTTCCTCCACGTGAAACTCCCTTCAAAGTATGTTAGATCTCCTCAGAAATGGCATTATCCTCCCTCCAAAATAGGTTTAGGACCCCTTTTATACGTTTTGGATAGGTCTAGGGCCGAATAAACCATGTCCCGGGCAAAATAGGACAAAATTCGCGTCACCGGCGCTCAGCACGGTGCCAGGCGCCCTCCACGGCGACCCAATATTTTTAGCTACTACTTTTGGCGCCACAGGTAGGGCTGGGAGCCACCTATGGAAAAATGTAAAACATAAAGTTGTAGCCCATTGAGTTAGCTTTCCAACCATATATTGTGTAGCCCAAATGGAGTTATAAGAAAAAGGTTATGTATATTTTACTAGACAGTGCGCAATATGCCTACTCGAGTCTTTGTTTATTCTTAACTATCAAAGTTGACCCCTGACACGATCCCGGCTTAATTCCTTGAGCTTTTACTCAAACTTAAAAGCTCCAAATCACTTGAATTTATTCCATAATATCTATATAGCTCGAAATTACTCCTACAAGGCATAAAATACACCGTTAGTGCAAAATACTAGCGATTAAAGCGCAAACTCAACTAAAGTGCAGTAAATTAGAGTGTAATAATCGACTAAAATACATAATTATAGCCTATCATCAACACCCCACACTTAAACGTTGCTCGTCCTCGGAGTCAACCAAAAATTTACTCTATCTATGAGCACTTAACATATTTGAAGCACACTACACCAATGATTACGGTTGATAGCAACAATTAAACTCTAGCATAGACAATCATCATACACTTCCCTTTACTTATATCATTCTTCAAAAATATTCAAAAAGCCAATATGCTCACACAATCCTAGCATCAAAGACCGACTCATGTCACAATGCACTCATGGTTTGAACACCCAACATCCTAGAGAAGTCTAATAATGTTACCTATCCTTCGTGAAACCATGTGCCTTCACAACCAAAGCAAAGAAAGTAAAATCAATCCACACATTCTAATCTCATGCTAATAAAGAAAATCGCTTACCCTCACAAAAGAAGTCACATGCATGTAATTGGTACCATAGGCTTGCCTTTAATGTAAATCTCTACTAATGTAAGCTCGCTCGATCTAAAATCAATTAGGAATTTTTCATGGTTGTAATGTGGGCTAAGGGACGGGTAGGATATATTTAGGAATAGTGACTAACTCTCCTAAGCACTTTAACACACCATATAATCAACTTTAAGCATAAATTCTTCAATCCACTTCACTTTCACAAACAATATCACCCCAAAAATGCTCCCTTCTTCTTTAAGCACTACATTAATTCATGCCCACTAGCAAGAACAAGACAACAACGAATTCGTCTCTATTTTTTTTATTTTTTTTCCAGATTATTCTTTTTTTTCAATTTTCTCTAGTGGTGTATTATTTTTTTAAAAAAATAAATGCACCTTTCTTCCTTTTATTGGTTCCACTCAAAATCCACCCCACACTTAGTTCCTTCTTACTCATTTTAGCGTTCATCTCAATTAAAGTGCTTTTAGAGTAAAAGAGATCAAAATAATGTCAATTAAAAATAAAAAGGGTATAGGCTTGTAATGTGGGTGACAAATAAAAGTCTATAGTCTCAAAAGGATTGACTAGGGATAAATTTTATTTGTGGTAATCAATTAAGCTCAAAAAGATCAAAGAAAGCCTAAAATTATTTTTCACACCGAGCATCACCTAAAATTTCATTTCAACTTACAAACCGGGCAAATTCTAGACACAAGTACTGTCATGATCCAAAATCCACTAAGGGTCGTGGTGGTCCGGACACCTCTGTCAGACCAGCCAACTAACTTATCAATTAATTCCTCTTTTAATACTTTTGAAAATCTAAGGTTTTTCCTTCCATTTTTATAAATAAAAGTTCACTACCAGAATTTAACTTTAAATAATAATAGTTAGAACAAATCCGTTGTAAACCCTCCCAGAAATCCGGTGTCACAAGTACATGAGCGACTACTGATAAGAGAAATAAAATACAACATCCGCCCGAAATACAGTGGGCTGAAAGTAAATACAGTACATTGGAAGGAACTACTCTAGCTGCGGTCGCTTTAATGATGCAGCTCACCTAGTCTCATCGTCATCCATGCTGCTACACCCAATAGGCTTCTAGAGGTGTATATATACCTGTGCAACAAAAATGCACAGAAGTGTAGTATGAGTACGTAATCAACGTGTACTCAATGAGTATCCTGCCTAATCCCGAAGGGGTAGAGACGAGGTGGCCAACTTCGACACTCACTAGAGGTCCATTATCAATATTCTATAAGTGTGTGAATAATCATGGACTTATATAGAAGTCCTAACTGTGAAGCCAAATAAACAAGTAAACACCTTCAAGCATAAATCAAGGGCTTCCAAAGTCTATTCTTTATTATCTTATCAGTTTATGTCAAGCCACATAGGGTCGATTCCACATTTACAAATTTCCAAGTAACAGATAAACATGCGCAAATCATGCCGAGGTCGACGGCCCGCTCCAACATAATGTAAATTGTGCACTGCCGAGGGTCAAGCGGCACGAATCATAGATTCATCTATTATCACCGAGGTGTTCGGCCCGTTCCATAATTAAACACATATCCTGCTCGCTAATCATCCATGCGACGCAGGAACACATAAAGTACATGCTCAATCAGCCAAATAAGAACTTATCGGGGAATATTTATTCAAATAAAACCAATTCTCCTTTAACAATTTTAATAAATGAAGCTTAACCCCTTTGAAATTCATTTACTAATTTAATGTGATTTAGGCAGTTCAAACCATAAATGGGTTCACTATAATCCATGTATAACATGCTCTTTGGGTCCTAGACTACCCGGACAATAGCATGATAGTAGCTACACACGGACTCTCGTCACCTCGTGCGTACGTAGCCTCCACAAATAGGATCACATAATCATTTAATTCACCTATGGGGTAAATTCCCCCTCACAAGATTAGAAAGGAGACTCACCTCGCTCCGAAGACTCATAACCGGCATTCTACATTCTTCTGAAGACTCCAATTGATGCGCCATGCTCCAGACTAGCCAATGGTTACACAAATCCATTAATACATGCTCCAATATTCATTACAAACTAATTTATAGTAATTCCTAACCCCGATTGGAAAGTTGACCAAAATGCCCTCGGGCCCACGTGCCCGGAATCCAAAACTTTTTGAAGATAACGTTTACCCATAACCTTAGGAACTCAAACATATTATTTTCTCTAAATTCCATACTCAATTCGTGGCTAAATTCCAAGAATATAATTTTCTAGGTTTTTCACCCAAACCCCAATTCTTTTACACTAATTTTCATGCCTAAATCCATACATAATCAACGTAGTTAGCTCATAATGGGTGAGAAAAACTTACCTTAGCATGGTTGATGAAGATCCTCTTTTGAACCCTCCAAAAATCACCAAATGAAGTGGGAGAAATGAGTGAAATGAACAAAATTCGACTTTTAAAATAACCCTTCTGCCTTCAGCACTTTTCACTTCAGCGGTGCTTTTGCGGATACCGTTTTTCGGTTGATGGCTGCTTCTACGACTTATCAAATCACCCGACTAACTGCTTCTGTGGTCTAACCATCGCAGAAGCGATTTCGCTTCTGCGGAACAAAATCCGCTTCTGCGGCTCCAAATCTGCAGAAGCGAAAATACCAGAAGCAGCAGGCCTAAAATTTCATAAGTCCAAAAACTCTCCGTTTGGCCACCCGAACTCACCCCGAGGCCCCCGAGACCTCAACCAAATCTACCAACCAATCCCAAAACACATTACGGACTTGCTCGAGGCCTCAAATCATAACAAACAATGCCAAAACCATGAATTACAACCCGATTCAAGCTTTATGAACTTTGAACCTTCCAACTTCCATTTCCGATGCTTAAACCTATCAAATCATGTCCGATTGACATCAAATTTTGCACACAAATCATATTTGACATTATGGACCTACTCCAACTTCCGGAATTGGATTCCGACCCCGATATCAAAAAGTCAACCTCCGGTCAAACTTCTCAAAAACCTTCAAATTTCTATCTTTAGCCAAATGGCTCCAAAATGACCTACGGACCTCCGAATTCACTTCCGATCGAGCTCCCAAATCCAGAATCACCATACGAAGCTATTAACAGTCTCGAAATCCCAAACAGATATCAATAATACTGAAATGCACTTCAAGCCAAACTTATGATATTCCTTCTAAAATGCTAACTTCCACAATAGGCGCCAAAATGCTCCCAGGTTATCCATAACCCAATCCGGGCATACGCTCAAGTCCGAAATCTTCATACGAACCTGCTGGAACCTTCAGATCCCAATTCTGAGGTCGTTTACTTAAAATTTCAATCCTAGTTCATTCTTTCAACTTTAAGCTCCCGAAATAAGAACTCTCTTCTCAAATCCGCTCTGGACTTCCCGAAATCAAATTCCGACCACGCGTACAAGTAATAATACCTGAAATGAAGCTATTCATGGCCTACGACGGCTGAACGGAGCGCTAGTACTCAAAACGACCGATTGGGTCATTACATTCTCGCCCACTTAAACATACGTTCGTCCTCGAATGTGCTGAGAACTGTACTGGAGTGGTCTGAAATCACTATTTAGAACCTCATGCACCTTTCCGTGCTATCACAACTCAGTTGTGCACATTAGCTCGATAAGTTCTGAAGATACTCCCTTTTATTCAAGCAATTAAGCCTTAGAGCCAAATTCCAACATCCGAAATTCTATGCCAAGCCTGCTTCCAACATACAATCATTGTATCAATCACTATACGCTGCACTCAAATATGAACGCATAACTCTGCTGAATTCACACTTTGCGTCACTCTACTCATAGTACCACAATAACATTCTGTTTGAATTAATCGAAATTCCACGAATCCGATGCTCCCATTGCACCTTATGACCTAAATAGGTCTTACTCTAACTATTACAATGTTGCCACGACGGATGAGATGCCAAAATTCATAATCAACTGCCAATTCAACCATTCATTGAGTCTATACTTCTGACAAGAAACATTACCACATTCTGAACCTAATAATGACTTTTGCTCCTTAGTATACTTCATATAATCAGGTTGCACTAATCTTAAATCCCATTATCTCATCTTACCCAGTACGAACTACTCGGCAATAAGCCACTCCGAATGCGATCACAAGTCTCATATGACGCCACAATGTGCCAATAGGCCACCAATCCGAACACAACACAAACAGAAAATCAGACTCTGGAAGGAATTAACTAACCCCCGCACTAATACGGACTTTCCTTAGAAAATAGAAAGCAGGACATACAAAATTAGCATATAGAAAACTACACTCATCATCACACTGTTGCGGCGTGCAACTCGATCCACACAGCATAACCATGGCAGTGTGCCATCCGATCCTCACAAGATAACCATGGCGGTGTGCCACCCGATCCACACGTAGAACTCACATAAGGAGATACGTATGGAGCTAATTTGCTCATTGCGAAAAAAATACCGAATCTAGGTCACAGGCACGCTAAGTGCATAATGCCATCCCCGAGGGGACATATAGCGCGATGAGCTACAAAACTCGAGCACAACTGAGGTGCGATATACAGTCTGTATCTCAAGAGCCATCTTGCTCATAATGCATCATTGCCACGCGGAACCTCAACACATAAAATTTATCAAGCCGTCTCACAACTCATACGGCGCATTACATCATTACCTGGAATAGCTGATGACAAAATAACACCCCGACTGCTCCTCCATAAGGAATGCTCGCTGAACGAACACAATTGGCTTGATATAAAGCCCAAATTCACATTTAAATCCATCCACCAACCTCAAGTCGATCCTAATCTTATCAAATTAAATTAATGACCTTTCAAAGTTCCATACTAATATTTCCTTCTTCTCATAAACACGAGAACAACCGTCAAAACTGGAGCAAACCTCCTCGATTCATAACCCAATAAACAAGGTGCCCTCCAAGCATAAATTTTTTTTTCAAGGCAATGGTATTACCCAAATTCCTCATACTTGATTTAAATCTTTAGCCAATCAAGTGATTACATGTCATACTTATTCGATCTTCCCGTGGGATACACTCCCACAATCTTTCGAAATACATAACGGGTCCACACATCTAAACCATTGGACGCACTAACGCTGAAAAGCGATCCAGAATCCTTAACCAGGATGCGAAACCTCTTCCTCAACACATCGATCTCAGGTGACGCTGAAGACAATACCAATTTACTTTAATCATTCAACCACTTATTTGCTCATCCGAGCTCGTGATATCCTTGCCAGTCCAAGCCGCAACATTGATCCTTACTTCGAATTCCCATGCTACTCACTGCACCCAATGTGCCAACATACGATAGAACGCAATTTTCATCATAACCCCGAAACCGTTAATATTTTAACACTTTATCATATAAGAGCTTTGCACTTTACTCACTTCAGGAGAACCATAGCAACACACAGGTAAATTCCCATAACCGTAGAATATGCAAATCTGCAAGTAGTGGTCCAAGCCACCATAATCCCTTCCGGAATCTATTTTCCCACATAACAAGCCATAACAATAGAAGGCTTCTGAATGACACCCATTACGGCGACCGGCAGACCTCACTCGTACGGCCACAAATCATACGCACAACTTGATCACGCTGGATGAACTGACCTCAAATCCCAACATGCCCAAAGTCGACTGCGGCTAATTAATCCCTTTTTCTTCCAATTTATCCTTGAGTGCTTTGGAAATAATACTGACTCTCTTCTTCACATAACATACTCCATCTACACTTATCCCGAGTGACCTTGAATCGCGAGACCGTGCTGTCTCAACCCTTACAGACCATTTCGTACTTCCCAATTGCTACATCACAAGCCAACCATCACAGAACATTCTGTGCCACTTCTCATAAGCTGCTTTCCAAGCTTGAGTCTTAATTGTACTTATAGGCTCGAAATCTTTAAGCACCATACTTTACTTCTTTTGAATCTATTAGGGCCGTTACTGAGAGCCACCCGCTTTGACTTGGTCCCGAATATACTCAGCTCCATAAATCTCATAGCACATGAATACGTTTTCGACGAGGCACCCGGCAAAATCACTTCCTCCGAAACTTGTATCTATACAAGGTATAAATCCCGAACCTTCCTCCAAGTTTGAACATGAGCCAATAAGGTCAACCATAGCATGCCTCCAACAATTCATTTGCTCAAATTACCACTTATGGTATTTTTCCGTAGCTGAGATAACCACCAAGATATTAATAACTGGAAACCTCGAAAGTAGCTAACCATGAAACCCAAGTCATAAGCAGTGGGACTCTCCCACTTAGCTTGAAGCCATAATTACCAATACTCTGGAGTTCACTATTATTCTAAGCCTCTTGTTGACATAACCTTGTGCAATCAATCGTCAGCCTTCTCGATATCTTACCGTAGAAACCTAATTGGATCCTCTAAACCATTAACGCCATTCACACAAAAATTCCCTTTTGCTGCATATCTGGTAGAACTCTTCGCAGAAGCCTCGCCAACCACGCGACTGCTAACCTGCTCACAGAGATACCCCACATGCGGAAACCATCTCCCGGCATCTTCCAACGCTACCGCACGGGGTACATTCACTATGACACCAATAGCCCATCTTGAGTCCGAGCTCACCTTCCAGTTGCACAAGTCCATTCGCCCCTCGCGAACATCAATTAAATGTGCGGCAACATCCTTCTAAATTCAGGGTTATGATACACCCTCCTCTATTTCAAGCAGCTCATTTCCGCCATATAAATCTTCTGCTGCATAATAGCCCATAATTCAAATCATACCCGCAGACCTCGATCACCAATCATTAAAATCGCAATTCGCTCCAAACTCTCCTTAAGGCGCGTAGTCTTCCTACTACAAGCCCACATGCAACACCCCCCACTCTCCAACTTTGGCGGAACTCATCTCCTTAATCGGTCACTCGACCTTGCTCCTCATACTTGGCCTTCTAGAAATTTTAAGCACCACCTGGCACTTCCCACATGTCCTTCCTCATACTTTGCTGCTCAATTGTTGCCTCAAATAAAATCTATCTTCGTGGCACTTGAATCCACCATTGCTGCTAACTTTAAACCTTTCCAAAGGTCATCTTTATCGAGCCGTCAACATTAGAAATTCTAATTCGATCTTAAACCACCACATCATGCGTTATCTGACAGTTGTACCTCCAATATTATTTCATAATATCTTGCCCCAAGGAGAATTGTAGCAGATCATAACACTGACAAGCTTAATACATCCAATTAGGACCATAACACCTCAATAGAGAATAGATCTCCTTCACGCTTGCAATTACCACGTTTCATTACTTCCACTAGTCCATATCTGACCATCCTTAGTTCGATTGACTTTCCCCTGCCGGGAATAAAATACTGAATCCTTTTGATTACACACTGAGTAAACCGCCCTTTAATTCACTCACTGCCCCGACACGTGGGCAAACACCCTACCATCACAACAACACTGCGGAATAATCGCAAATGAGCATCATGGCAACCTGTGCCTAGCCTCAAGGCTCTTAGAAGTTCTATTACTGAGCTAAAATACTAGAATATCCTTCCAAAGTGTGACTATAATAGTCCAATCAACTATACCAGGAAAATCATCCCGCACCACATTCATAATGCCATTACAATCCTTTAATTTTTGATTTATGACAAGCACTCATGTCGCGTAAGATTGAGTAGGAAGAAATCAAAGGCAGAAGCCTCAAAGGAATCGAACCGCACGATAAGAAAATCAAGAAGGGAAGTACTCCTAACAGTCCTGTAGCCTCCCGAGGATAAGTACAGACGTTTCCATACCGATCCGCGAGACTCTACTAGACTTTCTAATGACTCGTGAGACCGACGGGAACCTAGGGCTCTGATACCATGTTGTCACGACCCAAAATCCACTAAGGGTCATGGTGGCGCCGGACACCTCTGTCAGGCCAGCCAACTAACTTATCAATTAATTCCTCTTTTAATACTTTTGAAAATCTAAGGTTTTTCCTTCCATTTTTATAAATAAAAGTTCACTACCAGAATTCAAATTTAAATAATAACAGTTAGAACAAATCCGTTGTAAACCCTCCCAGAAACCCGCTGTCACAAGTACATGAGCGACTACTGATAAGAGAAATAAAATACAACATCCACATGGAATACAGTGGGCGGAAAGTAAATACAGTACATTGGAAGGAACTACTCTAGCTGCGGTCACTTTAATGATGCAGCTCACCTAGTCCCAGCGTCATCCATGCTGCTGCACCTAATAGGCTGCTAGAGGTGTATATATACTTGTGCAACTAAAATACACAGAAGTGTAGTATGAGTACATAATCAACGTGTACTCAGTAAGTATCCCGCCTAATCCCAAAGGGGTAGAGACGAGATGGCCAACTTCGACACTCACTAGAGGTCTATTATCAATATTCTATAAGTGTGTGAATAATCATGGACTTATATAAAAGTCCTAACTATGAAGCCAAATAAACAGGTAAACACCTTCAAGCATAAATCAAGGGCTTCCAAAGTCTATTCTTTGTTATCTTATCAGTTTATGTCAAGCCACATAGGGCCGATTCCACATTTACAAATTTCCAAGTAACAGATAAACATGCGCAAATCATGTCGAGGTCGACGGCCCGCTCCAAAAGAATGTAAATTTTGCACTGCCGAGGGTCAAGCGGCACGAACCATAGATTCATCTATTATCACCGAGGTGTTCGGCCCGTTCCATAATTAAACACATATCCTGCTCGCTAATCATCCATGCGACGCAGGCACACATAAAGTACATGCTCAATCAGTCTAATAAGAACTTATCGGGGAATATTTATTCAAATTAAACCAATTCTCCTTTAACAATTTTAAGAAATGAAGCTTAACCCCTTTGAAATTCATTTACTAATTTAATGTGATTTAGGCAGTTCACACCATAAATGAGTTCACTATAATCCATGTATAACATGCTCTTTGGGTCCTAGACTACCCGGATAATAGCATAATAGTAGCTACGCACGGACTCTCGTCACCTCGTGCGTACGTAGCCCCCACAAATAGCACATAATCATTTACTTCACCTATGAGGAAAATTCCCCCTCACAAGATTAGAAAGGAGACTCACCTCGCTCCGAATAATCATAACCGGCATTCTACATTCTTCCGAAGACTCCAATTGATGAGCCACGCTCCAAACTAGCCAATCATTACACAAATCCATTAATACATGCTCCAATATTTATTACAAACTAATTTATAGCAAGTCCTAACCCCGATTGGAAAGTTGGCCAAAATGCCCTCGGGCCCACGTGCCCGGAATCCAAAACTTTTCAAAGATAACGTTTACCCATAACCTTAGGAACTCAAATATATTATATTCTCTAAATTCCATACTCAATTCGTGGCTAAATTCCAAGAATATGATTTTCTAGGTTTTCCACCCAAACCCCAATTCTTTCACACTAATTTTCATGCCTAAATCCATACATAATCAACGTAGTTAGCTCATAACGGGTGGGAAAAACTTACCTTAGTATGGTTGACGAAGATCCTCTCTTGAACCCTCAAAAAATCACCAAATGAAGTGGGAGAAATGAACAAAATCCGACTTTTAAAATAACCCTTATGCCTTCAGCACTTTTCGCTTCAACGGTGCTATTTCTGTTTTTGCGGATACCGCTTTTGCGGTTGATAGCCGCTTCTGCGGTTTAACCATCGAAGAAGCGATTTCGCTTCTACGGAACAAAATCCGCCTCTGCGGCTACCAAGCCGCTTCTACGGTTCAGTTTCTGCGGCTCCAAAATCACAGAAGCGAAAATACCAGAAACAGCAGGCCTAAAATTTCAGAAGTCCAAAAACTTTCCGTTTGGCCACCCGAACTCACCCCGAGGCCCCCAAGACCTCAACCAAACCTACCAACCAATCCCAAAACACATTATGGACTTGCTCGAGGCCTCAAATCATAACAAACAATGCCAAAACCATGAATTACACCCCGATTCAAGCTTTATGAACTTTGAACCTTCCAACTTTTATTTCCGATGCTTAAACCTATCAAATCACGTCCGATTGACCTCAAATTTTGCACACAAATCATATTTGACATTACGGACCTACTCCAACTTTCAAAATTGGATTCCGACCCCGATTTAAAAAGTCAACCTCCGGTCAAACTTCTCAATAACCTTCAAATTTCTATCTTTAGCTAAATGGCTCCAAAATGACCTACGGACCTCCGAATTCACTTCCGATCGCGCCCCCAAATCCAGAATCACCATATGGAGGTATTCACAGTCTCGAAATCCGAAACGGACATCAATAATACTGAAATGCACTTCAAGACAAACTTATAAAATTCCTTCTAAAATGCTAACTTCTACAATAGGCACCAAAATGCTCCCGGGTAATCCATAACCCAATCCGGGCATACGCCCAAGTCCGAAATCATCATACGAACGTGCTAGAACCTTTAGATCCCAATTCCGAGGTCGTTTACTTAAAATTCCAACCCTAGTTCATTCTTTCAACTTTAAGCTCCCAAAATAAGAAATCTCTTCTCAAATCCGCTCTGAACTTCCCGAAATCAAATTTCGACCACGCGTACAAGTCATAATACCTAAAATGAAGATGTTCATAGCCTCCAACTGCTGAACGGAGCGCTAGTACTCAATACAAATGGTCGGATCGTTACAAGTACAATACATGGACTACACAAAAACCTCATCACACATGGCACATGACTCACTAAGGACGATCCTATTACGACTCTTAAACAAATGAAAGTATTCACAGAGTCATGAGATATTAAGCATTAAGCACAAAATGAACATAAGTCAAGAAAATGAGACATAGGCACCACAAAACTTGTTATCCAAGTAAGCAAGGCATCATCAATAAATTCAAATCATACGGAAGATACTACAAATGCCTAAGTCTAAATATGCTACTATCAAACAAGTCAAGGGTGCCTACGTTTATCTTATCTTTCTTCCTCCATTTTATTACTAACTATTCTAAAAGAAAAAACTACCCGGTTCAAACTACATCCCATGAAAAAGAACAGATGCACAAAGAAAACCCACGGAGAATTATTACTACCTAAAGAAAGCTAAAAGACATTTTTGTGTTTTTTTTGTTTGTTTAGACTTTAATCCCTCAAGAAAAATGTCCACAAAATCCATCGCCGGGAAAAGTCCAAATTTTCTAAAAAAAATTCTTCTTTTTTTTCATCATTTTTTTTTATTTTAACCAAAAACTACTACACTAAAAATGAGTACTACAACTAAGCTAAGATAGCACAGAAAAATCACCTAGATAATCTTCTCACCCCACACTTAAAATTGTGCAATGTCCTCAATGCACACTGAAAATAACAATTGGGTAAAAGAGACTCTCTGGTAGGCCAAAGGCCGAAGAATTCGCATCTCACGGGATACTCAGACTTCTCCCAGGTATGATCCCTTGTGCGGGTACCTCAAACTTAGTTTCAACCAGATGCTCGCTTTTACACATGCCTGTTGGCTTTGATTCTATACTCGTACTCCTACAAAATACAAACAAAACACTATAGAAAATAACACAAAAAAAAAATAAACAAAAGAAAAAAAGAAAAATAAAATTGGGTTGCCTCCCAACAAGCGTTTGATTTAACGTCGCGGCACGACACCATCACTTTCATCACTTTTCCATCCGCTTTGAAGATATGAATTACACCCCCAATTTTGCATCAATTTTTCTATCACGTTCCTGGGGCGGTCGTATAAAAATAAAGGAACCAAGCAATAGATATCGCATCTTGCACTTCTTGGCTTTTAAGTGAGGGATGTCGTTTTGTCTTTTTGGTGTGACAAATTTTAGAATATAAGGATCTTGTTCTTCATCTATACATCTGTCCAAAGGCTCAATCTCCATGTTTCCATCCAACCATAATGTAGAAAAATGATTAGAATGAGGGCCAACACGCCCCAACTCCAAAACTGCATTATTTTTTACATCCTCGGTAATGCATACTTCCTCAACCTCAGCATCATCCACAAGAACGTGGTCTAATAGTTGATATTCTTGTTTTAGCTCCTCAATTTGGCCTAGAAGATCTTTTTCAGTATCGCACAACTCATCACTAAATTGCTGGGCATTACATGCATCAACCTTTGCACTCAATTGAGACTCCAAGTCGCGAATAGATTTGCCAAATTGATCGATCTCTTGTCCCAATTCAGCTCTTCCTTCTATAAAGTATTGTATCTCATTTGTAATTTTCTCACAGAAACATCCATATTCCTCTAATAATTTCATATGCATATAAAGACAGCGAACATCATGTTCAACATCATCCAATTCATTACTCCTATCAACCTCACAAGAATTATTAGCATCAACATAAGAAGGGATTGGAGTAGGATAACAACACTTAGGACAATTATTCCAATTACCATCACAAATAGTACATGATTGAGATGGTGCACACAACTCGGTATTCGAAATATTCTTACAATATTGCCATAAGTGGGGTCCTTTACAATATGGATAAGGATCACAAAAATAAGAATACTTACTATCCCACCACTTTTCGTTCAAAGATGCCATAAAGAAAATTATAATACTAACTAAACTAAAATTAAAAACATAAATAGATTAAAATTAAAAATCAAATGTAGTAAAATAGTTAATTTCTAAGTCCCCGGCAACGGCGCCAAAAACTTGTTGCTCCCAAATGCACACACAAGTATACGTGGTCGACAAGTAATATAGGATTGTAAGTCCAGATGTCGTACCCACAGGGACTTGTGATTAACTATCAACTAAATTAAACCAAACAATTAATCTATTCAACTAAATCCTAAAGTATGAATATTTAACCAAAATTAATCCAAAGTAATAAATTAATAGATTAAAGAAAATAATGACAAACTTAAAGCCGAATTCAATGTGAGTGAATATTCTAGAGCTATGGGTTAGTTAACAATCCCGTTGAGTTTTCTACCTAAATTGCCTATTAATTTATCTAGTTTATTGATTGACGGGGTTAATATTGCTCGTAGCCTTCTCCCGAAGTACAACTCGCCTATTCAAGCTAACCTAACGTCTATATTCCTGTGGAATTAGGATTAACAAGAATGCATTTACAATTCCTGCATCATAACCAAGCAAGACGATTAAGTATATTCCTATCCTAACCGCAAATCCGCTCCCCCTAAGAGTTAAGATCTTGCTCTACTCAATCTTAAATGCAATCTAGAATTCCCTCTCCCGAATTCAATCCTTGATTCGTAGATAGTATTTAATTGGTGATCAAACAATCAAATAATTAAGCGCAAGAATGAATAAATAAACCAATATGACAAAATAATAAGAACAATTCAAGCTTCAAACCACAACATTCATGTAGCACCCAAAACTCTAGAACTAATGAACTATTAAATTAAAGGAAGAGAAGAGAAGAAAAACTAGTTATAAGCCTCCTCCAAGCGTGGTGTGTGTTCCTCCACGTGAAACTCCCTTCAAAGTATGTTAGATCTCCTCAAAAGTGGCATCCTCTTCGCTCCAAAATAGGTTTTGGACCCCTTTTATGCGTGTTGGATAGGTCTAGGGCCGAATAAACCTTGTCCCGAGCAAAATAGAACAAAATTCGCGTCACTGGCACTCAGAACGGCGCCAGGCGCCCCAATATTTTTAGCTACTGCTTTTGGCACCACAGGTAAGGTGGCGCCCAAATTCGCACATTGCCCGGTTTCGTTCGTGTTGGCTCAAATCTCATGCGTTTCACCCTGTTCCTTTCAGAATTTGGAAAAACGTAAAACATGAAAGTTGTATCCCTTTGAATTCGCTTTCCAACCATATATTGTGTAGATGAAATGGAATTCTGAGCAAAATGTTATTTGTATTTTACTAGACAGTGTGTAATATGCCTACTCGAGTCTTCGTTTGTTCTTAACTATCAAAGTTGACCCCTGACATGATTTCGACTTAATTCCTTGGGCTTTTACTTAGAATTCAAAGCTCCAAATCACTTGAATTCATTCCATAACATCTATATAACTCGAAATTACTCCTACAAGGTATAAAACACACCGTTAGTACAAAACACTAGCGATTAGAGTGCAAACTCAACTAAAGTGCAGTAAATTAGAGTGTAATAATTGACTAAAATATGAAATTATAGCCTATCATTAGAGTGTAATAATCGACTAAAATACGTAATTATAGCATATTGTGAACAGTCTAGTAAAATACACATAACGTTTTTCTCAGAACTCCATTTGGACTCTACAACATATGGTTGGAAAGCTAACTCAAAGGGCTACAACTTTGATGTTTTATGTTTGTCCGAATTCTAAAGGGAAGAGGGTGAAACGCGTGAGATTTGAGCCAACACGAACGAAACCGGGCAATGTGCAAATTTTGGGTGCCACGCCCTACCTGTGGCACCAAAAATAGTAGCTAAAAATATTGGGGCACCATGGAGGGTGCCCGGTGCCGAGCTGCGCGCTGGTGTCGCAAATTTTGTCCTATTTTGCCCGGGACACGGTTTATTCGGCCCTAGACCTATCCAACACGTATAAAATGGGTCCTAAACCTATTTTGGATGGAGGAGGAGGCCACTTTTGAGGAGATCTAACATACTTTGAAGGGAGTTTCACATGGAGGAACACATACCTCACTTGGAGGAGGCTTCTAACTAGTTTTTCTTCTCTTCTCTTCCTTTAATTTAATAGTTCATTAGTTCTAGAGTTTTGGGTGCTACATGAACGTTGTGGTTTGAAGCTTGAATTGTTCTTATTATTTTATCATAATGGTTTATTTATTCAATCTTGAGCTTAATTATTTAATTGTTTGATCACCAATTGAATACTATCTACGAATCTAGGATTGAACTTGGGAGAGGGAATTTTAGATTGCATATAAGATTGAGTAGAGCAAGATCTTAACTCTTAGAGGAAGCGGATTTGCGGTTAGGATAGGAATATACTTAATCGCCTTGCTTGATTATGATACGGGAATTGTAAATGTGTTCTTGTTAATCCTAATTCCATAGGAATATAGGCGTTAAGTTATCTTGAATAGGAGAGTTGTACTTCGGGAGAAGGCTACGAGCAATATTAACCCCGTCAATCAATAAACTAGATAAATTAATTAGACAATTTAGGTAGAAAAATCAACGGGATTGTTAGCTAAGCATAGCTCTAGAATATTCACTCACATTGAATTTGACTTTAAGTTTATAGTTATTTTCTTTAATCTATTAATTTGTTACTTTAGATTAATTTTGGTTAAATATTCATACTTTATGATTTGCTTGAATAGATTAATTATTTGGTTTAATTTAGTTGACAGTTAATAACAAGTCCTTGTGGGTACAATATCTGGACTTACAACCCTATATAACTTGTTGACCACGTATACTTGCGTGTGCGTTTGGGAGCAACACGTTTTTGGCACCGTTGTCGGGGACTTAGAAATTAACTATTCTACTAGATTAGATTTTTACTTTTTGCCTATTCAAGTTTTTTTTTAATCTTAGTTTAATATTTTATTATCTTTGTTGACATGGCATATTGGAATGAGAATTGGTCAAATATTAATTATTCTTATTATAGTGATCCTTGTCCATATTGTGGAGGACCACACTTGTCGCAAAATTGTGCATCTTAATTTGATGTGTGGAATTTGTGTAATATGTGTGGTTTTCAAGGTGGCCATTGGGATAGTTGTCCTAATTTTTACTATCCTTCTCAGAGTTCTTAAGAGTTTGATAGGAGCAAGGAAGTGGAGGATATGGAAAGCATGGCTCATATTATGGACATGATGATGCAAGTAGTCGAGCAACATTATGAAATTCAAAAGGTTACACAAAGAATTGGTGCAGCGATCATGAGAATGAAGGCTGAGGCGAAGAAAGTGGCTGAAGAGAGCAAGTTCCCACCAGAAGATAATTTAGAAGAAACAGATATAGTGAGCCAATCTTGGCTAGAGGAACAAGCTCAACTGATAAAATCTCATGACTTTCTATGTGATGGTCTTTCAAATATGACAGAAAAACTAATAGAAGGAAGAACTGAGCTCAGGCAAGAGATAAACCAATTTGGCTTAGATATCCATGACCTGCACGATCAATTAAATAAAAAGGTTGAGGCGTCTGATACCCTACAACCAATTGTTGTGAATACTGGTCAAATTATGGAGCGGAAAGAGGAATTCCAACTATTCTACCAAATATTATTAATGATGCCAAGATTGACGAAGAGCTCAAAATTGAGGATGTCAAAAATAACATAATTTTCGAGTTGGAGCGTATTGGACCTCATTCTAAATATTT
Organism: Nicotiana glauca; assembly: GCA_026770625.1. Classification (NCBI taxonomy): domain Eukaryota; kingdom Viridiplantae; phylum Streptophyta; class Magnoliopsida; order Solanales; family Solanaceae; genus Nicotiana; species Nicotiana glauca. Next base: position 71,130 of record MU672088.1, read on the forward strand.
TTCAACATTGTGTTTAGTTGGTGACATGGGAATTGATCCAGTCGAGCATATGAAGGAGTAAATGGATGAGGGACAAAGTGCTTATATTCTAAAATTTGTGATGTCAAGGAGACAAAACGACATTCTTCACTTAAAGGCCAAGAAGTGCAAGATGCTATACTTATTGCGTGGTTCCTTTATTTTCACACCACCACCCCGGGAACATGATAGAAAAATGGATGCAAAATTGGGGGCGCAATTCATATCTTCAAAGTAGAAGGAAAAGTAGTGAAAGAGATAGAGTCGTGCCACGACTATAAATAAGGCGCTTGTTGGGAGGCAACCCAACCTGTATATCTTTTAGTTATTTGATTATTATTTTTTTTGGTCAAGTTTTGTGTTATTTTTATTTTGCAGAGTAGGGGAAGTCTGAGTACCCAAATTTGAAGCTGAAGAGCATGTTTGAGCTTAAGTGTGGTGTCGTACCGACCCTTAATATTGAGGATCATGTCCGAGCTAGACCCGAGAAGGTCTCAGGGAGTATTTCTCACCCTTGTGTTAATATCTTTCTCTATGATCATGCATCGAGGACTATGCATAATATAAGTGTGGGGTGGGGAAACTACTTTCTGAAGTGTAATTGTATAAAAAAAAAATTTAGTTTTTCTTTTAGAACTCAGTAGTATACATAGTCTAGGTAAAAAAAAAATTAAAACATTTGGACTTTTTCCGACGCTGGATCTCCTAGACAGTTTTCTTTAGGGATTAAAGTCTAAACAAAAAACACAAAAATATGTCTTTTAGCTTTCTTTAGGTAGTAATAATCACCCGTGATTTTTCTTTGTGCCTCGATTCTTTTCCATGGGATGTAGTTTGAACCGGGTAGTTTTTTATTTTAGAGTAGTTTAGGGAATAAAATGGAGGAAGAAAGATGAGATAAACCTAGGCGCCCTTGACTTGTTTGATAGTAGAATATTTAGGCTTTGGCATTTGTAGTATCTTTCCTATGATTTGAATTTATTGATGATGCCTTGCTTACTTGGATAGCATGTTTTGTGGTGCCTATGTCTCATTTTCTTGACTTATGTTTACTTTGTGCTTAATGCTTAGTATCTCGTGACTCCGTGAATACTTATATTTGTTTGAGAGTCGGAATGGGATCGTCCTTAGTGAGTCATGTGCCATGTGTGGTGAGGTTTTTGTGTAGTCCATGTATTGTACTTGTGTCTAGAACTTGCCCGGTTTGTGAGTCGAAGCGAAATTTTAGGTGATGCTCTGTTTGAAAAATGATTTTAGGCTTTCTTTGACCTTTTTGAGCTTAGTTGATTACCAGAAATAAAATTTATTCCTAGTCAATCCTTTTGAGCCTATAGATTTTTATTTGGCACCCATATTACAATAATATACCTTTTTTATTCTTAATTGACATAGCTTTGATACCTTTTTACTCTTAAAGCACTTTAATTGTGAGATGAATGCTAAAAGAAGTATGAAGAAACTAAGTGTGGGGTGGCTTTTGAGTGGAACCAATAAAAGAAAGAAAGGTGCACTTTTTTTATATAAAAATTGAAAAAAAAAAGAATAATCTAGAAAAAAAATGAAAAAAAATAGAGATGAATACATTGTTATCTTATTCTTGATAGTGGGTATGAATTAATGTAGTGCTTAAAGAAGAAGGGAGCATTTTTGGGGTGATATTGTTTGTCCAAAGTGAAGTGGATTGAAGAATTTATGCTTAAAGTTGATTATGTGGTGTGTTAAAGTTCTTAGGAAGGTTAGTCACTATTACTAAATATATCCTACCCGTCCCTTAACCCACATTACAACCATGAAAAAGACCTAATTGATTTTAGATCGAGCGAGCTTACATTAGTAGAGATTTACATTAAAGGCAAACCTATGGTACCAATTACATGCATGTGACTTCTTTTGTGAGGGTGAGCAATTTTCTTTGATATATGTGAACATGAGATTCGAATGTGTGGATTGATTTTACTTTTTTTGCTTTGGTTATGAGGGCACATGGTTTCACGAAGGATAGGCAACATTATTAGACTTCTCTAGGATGTTGGGTGTTCAAGCCATGAGTGCATTGTGACATAGAGTTGGTTTTTGAGGCTAGGATTGTTGTGAGCATATTGTCTTTGTTTGAATATTTTTGAAGAATGACATAAGTAAAGGGAAGTGTATGATGATTGCATATGCTAGAGATTAATTGTTGCTATCAACCATAATCATTGGTGTAGTGCTCTTGAAATATGTTAAGTGCTCATAGATAGAGTAAATTTTTGGTTGACTCGAGGACAAGCAACATTTAAGTGTAGGGTGTTGATGATAGGCTATAATTACGTATTTTAGTTAATTATTACACTCTAATTTACTGCACTTTAGTTGAGTTTGCGTTTTAATCGCTAGTATTTTGCACTAACGGTGTATTTTATGCCTTGTAGGAGTGATTCCGAGCTATATAGATGTTATTGAATGAATTCAAGTTATTTGGATCTTTGACGTCTGAGTAAAAGCTCAAGAAATTAAGCCGGGATTGTGTCATGGGTCAACTTTGATAGTTAAGAACAAACCAAGACTCAAGTCGGTATATTGCGCACTGTCTAAATCAATACACATAACTTTTTTCTCAGAACTCCATTTGGGCTATAAAATATATGGTTGGAAAGCTAACTCAAAGGTCTACAACTTTTATATTTTACGTTTGTCCATATTCTAAACGAAACAGGGTAAAATGCGTGAGATTTGAGCCAACACGAATGAAACCGGACAATGTGTGAATTTGGGCGCCACCTACCCTACCTGTGGCGCCAAAAATAGTAGCTAAAAATATTGGGGCGCCGTGGAGGGCGCCTGGAGCCGGCCCCGAGCTGGGCGCCGATGACATGAATTATGTCCTATTTTACCCGGGACACGGTTTATTCGGCCCTAGACTTATCCAACACGTATAAAAGGGGTCCTAAACCTATTTTGGAGGGAGGAGGAGGCCACTTTTGAGGAGATCTAACATACTTTGAAGGGAGTTTCACCTGGAGGAACACACACCACGCTTGGAGGAGGCTTCTAACTAGTTTTTCTTCTCTTCTCTTCCTTTAATTTAATAGTTCATTAGTTCTAGATTTTTGGGTGCTACATGAACGTTGTGGTTTGAAGTTTGAATTGTTCTTATTATTTTATCATGTTGGTTTATTTATTAAATCTTGCGCTTAATTATTTAATTGCTTGATCACAAATTGAATACTATCTACGAATATAGGATTGAACTCGGGAGAGGGAATTCTAGATTGCATACAAGATTGAGTATAGAAAGATCTTAACTCTTAGGGGGAGTGGATTTGCGGTTAGGATAGGAATATACTTAATCGCCTTGCTTGGTTATGATACGGGAATTGTAAATGCGTTCTTGTTAATCCTTATTCCATAGGAATATAGGCGTTAGGTTAGCTTGAATAGACGAGTTGTACTTCGGGAGAAGGCTACGAGCAATATTAACCCCGTCAATCAATAAACTAGATAAATTAATTAGATAATTTAGATAGAAAACTCAATGGGATTGTTAGCTAACCCATAGCTCTGGAATATGCACTCACATTGAATTCGACTTTAAGTTTGTCGTTATTTTTTTTAATCTATTAATTTGTTACTTTAGATTAATTTTGGTTAAATATTCATACTTTCGGATTTACTTGAATAGATTAATTGTTTGGTTTAATTTAGTTGATAGTTAATCACAAGTTCCTGTGGGTACGATATCTGGACTTACAATCCTATATTACTTGTCGACCACGTATACTTGCATGTGCGTTTGGGAGCAACAAGATTTTGTAATCTACTTTACTCAAAGGGCTACAACTTTCATATTTTACGTTTTTCCAAATTCCATACGGAACGGGGCAAAACGCGCGAGATTTGAGCCAAAACGAACGAAACCGGGCAACCGGCCCTAGCTGTAGCGCCAAAAACAGTAGCTCAAAATTGTGAGGCGCTGTGGAGGGCGCTTGGCGCCGGGCTGGGCGCCGGTGACGGGAATTTTTGTCCAACTTTGCCCGGAACAAGGTTATTTCGGTCCTAGACCTACCCAACACGTATAAAAGCAAGACTAAACATATTTTTGAGGGGAGGATGCCACTTTAGGAGAGCTAACAGACTTTGAAGGAGAATTCACGTGGGAAAACACACACCACACTTGGAGGAGGCTTCTAACTAGTTTTTCTTCTCTTCTCTTCCTTTAATTTCATAGGTTATTAGTTCTAGAGTCTTGGGTGCTACATGAACGTTGTGGTCTGAAGCTTGAATTATTTTTATTATTTTATCATATTAATTTATTTATTCAATCTTGCACTTATTTATTTGATTGCTTGATCACCAATTAAATACTATCTATGAATCTAGGATTGAACTCGGAAGAGGAAATTCTAGATTGCATATAAGATTGAGTAGAGCAAGATGATGAAACATTTCTGCAGCAAATGCTGTCACTCTTTTTGTAATTTGAAATGTGACAATAAAGAAGTTCCATCTAGCCCTTTGTTGTATAGATAAGTGAAATACTCTTTTCTGCTTGTTTCTCGGTATGTTGGAGGATTTCCCTCTGATATCTACTCCTTGATTGGACCATATAATCTTGATTCACTTCCTTCTTGAAAATGCATACTGAAAAGACTCGCCGCTGAAATTCTTGGTCCTACATTTTTCGCTAGCATTCTGTGAAGAACACTTCTAAACTTATCGTTTGTGATCAGCTACAAAACAGAACAGAAACTACTGAATTAATTGATCATGTTTGTGACATTTATACAACTACATAAAAGAATTTTTCTACCAATCAGAACTTGCCTGCATTAAGTCTCCAATGTTCACAATTAGAGCTCCAGGCATGAAAGCAACATCAACCCATTGATTATTATGAAAAACTTGGAGTCCGCCAATTTGATCCTGTAATACAATAGTCAAGAAGCCGCTATCTGTGTGACCGGTAAGGCCTAAAGTGAAATCTGGTTCAGGACATGCTGGATAATAATGGCCAACTACGAGTAGCCCCTCCGCACATTCTATGTCTTTCAAGTGATTCGGGTTGAGTCCTAGACCTTCAGAGAGTAGCTCATATAGAGTAAGCCCCAGTTTCATCACATAATCCGTGTATTTGATCAAAACATCTCTGTAACGTCAAAATATTATGTATACAGAGATCAATATATATATATATATATATTTTTTTTTTTTTTTTTTTTTTT
>MU672090.1:10914-62419 GCA_026770625.1 Nicotiana glauca
TTTTTAAAACTTCCAAACGGTCAAAATTGCAGCCCAACGACTACTTTTTTAATTTTTGACCGTTGCTATATTTAAAAAAAAAAAGATAGCCTTTGAGGCCCGTTAGGCCTGGTAAGACCGGCCTAGGCCCGCCAGCCAGTCCTGGGTTTAGCGATCCCGGGCTCGTGGGCTTCAGTATAATACCCGGCCCGCCCCGGGCTTTTTGCACCATTAAGGACCGGCACACCAGGACTGGCCCGCCAGGCCCGTTTAGCCCGTTAGGACCGCGGACCCGGTCCGGGCCTGGTCCAAGCCCGACCCACCGTACAGCATTATCTCCAGTTGGTTGGTTTGAGCCGGGTTAGGCCAGGCTACTGGGTACAGATTTGGTGTAGGATGCTTTAGACAAGGTAAAGGTGATTCAGGAAAGGCTTCGTACGGTGCAGTCGAGACAAAAGAGTTATGCTGACAAGAAGGATCAAGATGTGTCCTACATGGTTGGCGAGAAGTTTTTGTTGAAGGTTTCACTCATGAAGGGTATTATGAGATTTGGAAAGAAAGGGAAGTTGAGTCCACGGTTCATTGGCCCTTTTGAGGTACTTCGGAGGATTGAGGGGTGGCTTATGAGATTGCTTTGTCACCCAGCTTATTGAGAGCATCTAGTATTTCATATTTCTATGCTCCGAAAGTATATTAGGGATCCGTCTCATGTTATGGATCGCGGTTCAGTTAGATGGTGATTTGACTTATGATGTGGAGCCAGTGGCTATTTTGGAGCGTCAGGTTCGAAAGTTGAGATCAAAAGATATAGATTCAGTGAAAGTGCAGTGGAGAGGTTGGCCCTTGGAGGAGGCTACCTAGGAGACTGAGTGGGACATGCGGAGCAGATATCCCCACCTATTTGAGGCTTCAGGTATGTTTCTTAACCCGTTCGAGGATGAACGTTTGTTTAAGAGGGGGAAGATGTGATGACCTGACATGTCATCTCATGAGTTACAGCTTTGTTTCCCTATTTTTACTTCTTTATGCTTGTTTCATCTATATTATATGTTACCGGGTTGAGTGATTCAGATTCGGAGAGGTTTTGGTAAAGAATGAGACACTTAGCCTTTTTTGAGTAAGCTTAAGTTGGAAAAGTCAACCAAATATTAAGTTATGTGATAAAGGGCTCAGATGTGAATTCCGATGGTTCGGATAGCTTCGGGGGATGATTTGGGACATAGAAGTGTGATCGAAACGTATTTTGGAGGTCCGTAGTAGATTTAGGCATAAATTGGCGAAAGTGGAATTTTGGCATTTTCCAGTTGATAGGTAAGATTTTGACATAGGGGTCGGAATGGAATTTCGGGAGTTGCAGTAGGTCCGTTGTGTCATTTTGGATGTGTGCAAAATTTCAGGTCATTCGGACGTGGCTTGATAGACTTTTTGATCAAAAGCGTAATTCAGAAGATTTTGAGAACCTTAGGCTTGAATCTGATGTGTTTTGGTTGATTCGATGTTATTTGAGGTGTTTTAAAGATTGGTATAAGTTTGGATGGTGGTATGTGACTTGTTTGTGCTTTTGGTTGAGGTCCTAGGGGCCTCGGGGTGATTTCGGATGGTTGGCCGAAGATTTGAATTGGGTTTTTGGCAGCTGAAGTTTTTCCCATTTGCTGTCATAACCGCACATGCGGCTAGGGGACCGCAAGTGCAGTCTCGCAGAAGCGAAACTGGAGCCGTAGATGCGGCCAAGGATGGCATCAGCTGGAACTGCAGAAACGGTTGAGGAACGCACATGCGATAGCACAGGTGCAGTATTTTGCATCGCAGATGCAGAGCCTGGAATTTTAGTGAGCACCGCAGATGCAGCGTCTTGGACTGCAGAAGCGGTAAAGGGACCGCAGGTGAGAAAAGCCCCGGGCCAGAAGGTATAAAAGATTTCCTTCGCAATTTTGAGTTATTTCTTCACTATTTTAAGTCGGTTTTGGAGCTTTTAGGAGATTTTGAAGAGGGAATTCATAGGAGCTTCGTTAAGGTAAGATTGTTGAACCAAAAACTCATCTCTATGATGTTATTTCATGGATTTTTCTTGTAGTTTACGGAAATTAAGGGTTAACAATTAGGAAAACTAGGGCTTGAGAATTGGAGACTTTTGAGCAAGGATTTGAGGGGTCATTTGTGGTCGGATTTTAATACTTTTGATATGTATGAACTCATGGGGAGATAAATAATCTATTGATGTAAATTTCACCGAATTCTAAGATGTGAGCCCAGGGGTCGGGTTTGATTAATTTCGGTATTCGCGTTGTATTTTGATTTTTTTCGAGTGGGCTTTGATCCCTTAGCATATTTTGATGGTTATGTACTGATTTTGATTAGATTTAAGGCAATTGGAGGCCGATTCGAGAGGAAAAGGTGTCGCGGGCTAGAGTTTTGGCTTGGCTTGAGGTAAGTAACGCTTGCAACCTTGGAACTGCGGGTTCGAAACCCCGAATGATGTGTTCTATGATTGTTATGAAGGTGACGCTATACCAAGTGACGGGCGTATGAGCGTGCACCGTGTGAAATGCGGCCTAGATCATTCCAGAGCACCACTTAATGGTTATTTATTATCGATATTTGTGTTGTGACTATGTGATCTAGTTGTTGAGCTTTAAATCATGTTAATTATCATGCTAAGGCTTCACGCCAACACTGTTGAGACCCGAGAGGTCGTTTCATGCTATCATGCCATTAGATTCATGTTTGCTTTATAGTCAGTCCTGCTCATGCATATTATAACATGCCTCAGTCTCGTTTGTTGCTATTTGATATATGTTATCATTGTTCAGGCATGTATTATGACATCTTAGCCCATGTGTTTGAGACCGGAGAGTATTGACTGAGTAAGGCCTAGAGCCGAGTATTGATTGAGAGTATGGGATCGGACTGCATGCCGCGACGATGATATTGATCATGCCTTCGCTGGCATTCATATAGCGCTTGGGCTCAGAGAAGCCCCTCCGGAGTCTTTATACCCCCAGTGAGCACAATAGATAATTATACTGAGGGATGAATTTCCCTGGACATGGATTTGTGCGATGTACTATACCAGGAGATGGATCTTCTCCTTGAGGCTGGATTGGCTTATGTCCTCGGTACTGGATAACTACGGTCAATGATGTACTATACCATAGGTTGGACTTGTTACTTACTAAGTTGGTGTACTCACGTTACCCCCTGCACCTTTGTGTGCAGATCCAGGTATCTCGGGAGACGGTAGCGCTGCTGAGTATATTCTGCGGACCATCTCTTGGAGATTGCGAGGTAGCTGCATAGCGACCGCAGTTCCGCCTTCTCCTTCCCTATCTTCCTCTATTTTTACTTATTTGATGTATTCAAACTATTCCGGATTTGTATTTTGAGGCAGTTGTATTAGTTTTGCTCATGACTAGTAACACCCAAGGTCAAGAATTATGTTTCATTCCGCTATTTTAGATATTTCTATTATTAATGTTAAATTCTGTATTGAAAAATTGATATTTTTCATAAGTGAATAATTGGATAAAATGGGGAAAAGGAAGTAAGTGGTTGGTCTAGTTCCACGATAGGCGCCATCATGACTGGATCGAATTTTGGGTCGTGACACCTAGTTCCACGATAGGCGCCATCACGACGGTTGAGTTTGGGTCATGACATTGGGACACCATTAGGATCAACGAGCGTATGTCATTGCTTAGTACCACGTTATTGGTTTAACCGTGGTGGTCTGACTCGGTGTCAATGTTCAAGTAAGCAGACAGAGAAATTTGACATTTAAACTTGAAATCAAACTTCAAAGAGCAAGTGTAAAATCAGGTGTGTTACGGAGATTCGTATTAAATCACCACTATTATCCTTAGCCCCACTATGGGCTCCAAGCTGTTTATCCTTAAAATGAGTAACAATTGAATTTATACGCGGTTTAAAGGATATATATTTAATTTAACACGAATGATCTAAGAACAATAAATAATTGATTTAAAGGAAAATAAAGCGATCTAACCAAATGCAATAGATGATTAAGTCTAGCTTTATGTTAAATGCTGGAAATTGGCTCTGGTCTAGGCCTCAGAACGGGCTCGATTGCAACTCAATAAACAAACAGCTGAAGACCACTTGGACCCATAGCTAGAGAGTAAAAATTAACTTTATTGCCTTGGTATGCTTGCCAACAGTGGCCCTAAAAATAAAATAAAAAACCTTCCATTTATATAGTAGGGGAGTTTTAATCCTAGTACAAGTCTAAGTAAGGCAGAGATCTTCTTCTTCCAGTAAACATCGATACGTAGTTGATATCGGGCGAAGCTTGCACCATAATAGTCGGTTAAAGGCGGATATTTCGGCCCCCCATTTGTGTCGTCTAACCATCTTTCACTTAGCCTCGGTTCTTCACTTTTCTCGAGCTCAATGCTTGGTCGCATCCGGTTCCAGGCACACTATTCGTCCTCCCTGAGTTCTAGTTCGTGGAAGCCCTCGGCATTACCCGAGGCCATATCTGGTCGCGTTGTCTGCTCATTTCTTTACTGAAAAATCGGAGGTAACTTTATTCCCGATTTTACCTGCACACAGTTAATATGTATTCTTAGGCCCTAACTTATAAGCTACGGGTCACCTCTCAGTAGTTTTTTGTTCAGACATGGTATATGTATTAAAAATGCACAAAATATTAATAAATATTTGACTTTCAATTCGATTATTATTGTATATTAATTTGAGATAGTTGTAAGCACTCATTTATGAGTTTTGGCATTCCACTAGCATCTTAGTCGGGTGCGCAAAAACATGTCAACCATGATTTGCAATATTTTCATTCTTGAAATTTTAATGTGATTGTTTTATAATTTCAAATAGAAAAACTCCAATTTTTACGGTTCCACTAACTTCTTTGTAACAAACATTACCTCAGTAAACGTATATATGTTGGACAAAGTCAATTGTTCGTATTAATTGGTGATTAAAGATGGCAACGGGCACTTATGTTCGATTAACAAAGGAACAAGAATCCTCATTGCAGAACATTACTCCTGGCGAGCTTAATCAACCCATCGATGTCCAAAAGGTTCATTCTTCACTTATCTTTTCTTTTATCATTTATAATCTTTTGAGATTTGAATTTTCTTCCTCAATCATTTACATACACTACTAATTGTCATGAGAATCCTACTTATATCTATTGAAATAGATTGTCCGTTTGAATTTTTTAAAAAAAAAAACCTTCAAAGTATTGGTAATAGAGTAGCAGATCTGATTTCACACGTTGACAGGTTAAAATGCCAAAAAAGAGACCTCAATCAGTATGCAAGTATGAATCAAAAGAACTTAAAAGGATAACCAGATTAAATTTAATCCTAATCTCCATCAAGATTACTGCCTTAACGCTATCTAATTATCCGTATAACGACATTTATTGTTAGATTTTATAAGATTTATCTTTCTCAGGAAAAGAAAACATGCACCAAACGCACATATGAGTGCTTGCTTATATATATGTTTAATACATTAATGTTATCTATGCATCATAGAGTAATAAATGATTCCATTGCGTGTATAACGTAAATTAAAATAGATTTATACACACACACAAAAAGGGAGTTGATTGATGATGATCTTTTCATTTTCTTGGAAGTTCGAAAAAGGATGAAAATTTGTTTTATTTACTTGTTTTAAAAAAGAAATTTAACGGGGACCAAGTACAGAACAATCCCATCTAAAAGGTAAATGAAAATTTTAACTTATCTTTTTATGCCTTCCTTTTATTTGTATGTAATCAAATAAAAAATGAAAAATTATCAGTTTAAGGTGAATTTTGTTTTTGTAGATTGGAATTGCATTTTTTTCGTTTGTTTCACTTCTAGCATTTTGAAATTTTCATACACTTTCAAGAAAATTAACTTTGCATATGAGTTATGACAGTGATGAGAAAGGGGTATTATCACTTTTACTTCCAATGAGAAATACGGTTACATTTTTTTCTTGTAATTTTTTTTTCACGAGGTATAGGATATTTTTATGTAACATTTTGTTTAGCTAAATATTTGTTTCATGATTTGACAGCAAACAACTGCTAGATGTGAGCATTGTGGACAAAATTTACCTGCATCTTACGAACCTCCAGCTGATGAAGATTGGCAAACTGGAATTTTTGGATGTACAGAAGATGTTGATAGTTGTAAGGATCTTACTAACTAAGTATTCTTTAAATCATCATTGTAGACGAATAATTCTACAGGAAGTGGTTATATATATTTTGTTGAATTAATGAATCCTAAATTTAGGTTTGCTTGGAGTATTTTGCCCATGTGTTTTGTTTGGACGGCACATGGAAACGTTGAATGATGAGATATCAAGCAGAGGAGCTTGTATTGGTCATGTGGTTTGCATTGAAGGTGGCATCACTCTTGCTGCACTCACTGCAGCATTTCATGGCATTGATCCTGATACAGCATGCCTCATTACTGAGGGCTTGTTATTTACCTGGTGGGTTTGTGGTATTTATACTGGCATGGCTCGTCAGATGTTACAAAGAAAATATCATCTTAAGGTAAACTAAACCCTTTTTTTTGTGAATTATCATTTTTAAGATCGATTTAAGTTATATACACTTACAACGTACAAATACAGGATTCTCCATGTGATCCATGTATGGTGCATTGTTGTTTGCATTGGTGTGCCTTGTGTCAAGAACACAGAGAGATGAAGCTTCATTTATCGGCCAATGATACCCCAGCAACAACTGTTGTAAACCCACCACCACTTCAAGAGATGAATGCAAGTGGAAATGATGATCAAGTTGAAGCTAATTCTTCTGGAAAAGAAATTGTACCATATGATCATTTGGAGATGCAATCCTTATAAGAATGCTCTCTATTTTTTTATTTTTTTCTTTGGCAGCGTTTTACATTGAAGAATTTAGAATTTGATAATAAAATAGTAAAAGTAATACTTAAGCTGTCAAAGTTTTGATATCAGTATTAAGTTAATTAAATATTGACATTGCCTGTAGGGTAGGGAAAATACACCTCATTCTTTTTCCTTCTACTCAACTCTCCTTTTTTCTTGCTTACTGGACAACTTTATGAAACCTTACTTCTTTTTGTGCTTGAAAATTCAAAAAAAAAAAAGTTTAATAGATTAATTTAATTTGTATTTCATATGACAAAAATAAATTAGACAAGCAATAAAAAATCGGAAGTCGAGAAAACAATATAGTTGTTTTTTTTTTTTCAAATAATATTCAACTTAAACAGAACTAATAGGATCCTACTATTAGACTCTTAGGGCTCGTTTGGTACGAAGGATTAGGGATAATTAGTTCCGAGATTAAATTGGAGATGTGTTTATCTTACGTTTGGTTAGGATAAAATCGTGGTATAACTAATCCCCGGATTGTACAGTTTTTTATCTCCATAAAAGGATAAGATAACTAATCCCTGGATAATTAATCATAGGATAACTTATTTCCCAACCAAACGACCCCTTGGGGTCATCGATAGCTGGTTAGGGAATAAGTTATTCATGTACAACAATTAACATAACTAATAAGTAGTATTATATTTGGTAGGCATTTTATAATTCTACACAAATAAAATATGTACATCCTCCGTTTTAATTTAGGTGAACATATTTTTTTTAGTTCGTGTAAAAAAAATGACTTCTTTCCATAATTAAAAATAGTTTACCTTTATGTAATGATTTATAGTCATACAAATTATATGTGCTTCATTATGCACCACAAATTCAAAATTTTTTTTTTTCTTAAACTCCGTGCCATATCAAATAGATTCAGAGGCGTATCCAAGATTTTAATAGCATGGGTACACTATTATCTTTAAGATAGATGTTTGGTTCCACTATATAAAATTTTATGATTGCGGCAAGTTGACGAGCACACTATAATAATGCTATATTCGCAAAAAATATCATTCACTTTATAATTTTCCTCGACGGGTTTTTATTGAAAACAATCAATAATAATATCGTTACCTATAGTTTTAAATATCTCACACTCTATATAGCAAATTAAACAATCATTCAAAAAAGTTTTTAAAAGCAACGCTTAATATTGAGCAGGGGTTTTCTTGCTTTGAATACACATAGAGCCTCAGAGCCGAGAGAGACGAGTCGTGAATACTTTGCTTTTAGGGATTTCAAAGTTTTTGTACTCAAAAGAATGATTAGGAGAAGAAAATAAAAAAAAGTAGGCAAAAAGGGAATTTTTTTAATAAAAATTTATATAAAAAATGTATTTATTTGTTAATTGAAAAGAAAGAAAAGACATAGGGATAAATTGTTAATTGAAAATGGTGTGGAAAATCGGAAATTTACTTATTTTAATTAATTATAACAGAAATTAATCAAAAAGAATTGTATGGGGATCGACCCATGACCTTGGGGACAAAAGGGAGATAAGAGGGGCACTTAGTCACCAATGCAACAAACCAATTACTTGAATATAGGTGGCCACAAATATATTTAACCACGTAATTGGAAAAAAATATTTTATATATAGCCTAGGGAGGGGAGCATGGATGCATGTACTCACCCCATCGACGTAAATCCATCTCTGAATAGGTTCACATAAACTGACGGGGAGTATAAGTTATGAGTCAAATATTTGCATTATTTTATACGAAAAAAGATGGAATAACTAATACTTCATGTATTAGTAACTAGGCGTAATGAAAGCTCGTGCTAGTACGGGTCCAATAATATAGAAGCTAAAATTATGTTTAAAATAAAATTACAAGTATAAAATTAACGCATGAAATGACCACCATATCGATAAAGATGATAATATGTACTAATTGTTGGATATTATTTACATGCATAAATAAATAAAATGTCCACTCTAGAATGTTGCCTGATCATTCTTTACTGCCATAAGAGTACTATTTCTATATTGAAGGCATACTTCTTATTCTTCTAATGGTATCTAGTGAATGTCACTCCCTGCCCATCAAGCTGCAGATGGAAGTTTTAAACTATGTTTTTGTGCTAGCTTTTTTTTTTTATTTTGTACTTTTATTTTTCCAAGTTGGCATCTTTATGTAGATTTGCGCTCTGTTAAGCGCTTGGCTTCTAGATGTCACGATCCAAAATCTAATCATGTCGTGATGGCGTCTATCGCGTTACAAGGCAAGCCTATTTCTGAAAATATTACTACTAAATTGATTATAAGAATTTAGTAAAATATTTTCAACATTTAAATTTCTCATAAACTAAATCAACTCTAAATATAATTAATATAAAATGCGAAAAAGAGCCCCAAACATCGGGGTGTCACTAAGTCATGAGCGTCTAAAACTATGAACTAAGATATATATAACTATCTAAAAGAAGAAATGACAAAAGGAGTAACAAGGTCCTGCAGATGCTAGCAGTTACCTTGCAGTCTCCAAAGAAAGCCGGCATAAACTCAACAATCGTCGCGCTCTAACTTACTTGGATCTGCACATAAAGTGCAGGGTGTAGTATGAGTACAACCGACTCAGTAGTAACAAAAATAACTAAGGAACTGAGTAGTAGTGACGAGCTAAGTAAAATAGTCCAATTATTTATTTTCACAATTTAAAAATAAACATAAATAAACAGGTAAATTCCATAACTCAGTAAATGCCACAAAGAAATTTAATAGATAAATGCAACAGTAGCAAAAGTAAATGCAACCTCACAGCAATGTCACTCCATCACTCAGCACTCGCACTCAACACTCAACACTCAACACTCAATACACTCAACACTCTGCGCTCACTAGGTCTGTACAGACTCCGGAGGGGCTCCCAAAGCCCAAGTGCTAAGCACGGACAACTTAGGGGCCATCATATCAATACCTGGATCCGCACGGTCAACTCACGTGTTACGCGAACAACTCACGCGCTATGGTATCAATACCTGGACCCGCACTGTCAACTCACGTGCTACGCGGACAACTCACGCGCTATGATATCAATATCCTTAAACTAGGCCCTCGGCCTCACTTAGCCATATACCTCTCCAGCCTCACAATGCACCGCCAATAAGGGGACACAACCCACATCAAGTTTCCCAACATATCAGCAACATAATAGAGACTGAGGTAAACATGTACAATTATTTCTATGACTGCGTACAAATAATGTGAGCATGAATAAATCCTAAGCATGATCTCTAACATGAAGGCAAACAAGTTCAACAACAAGTAAACACATAACCATAGATAACAGCCATTAGGCCTCACGGGACGGACCAAGTCTCAATCCCTCGCAGTGAACACCCACACTCCCTTCACCTAGAGTGGGTATCACCACCAAACAATCATATGATATCAATTTCTCCGGGTTTATACCCTCAAATCCAGAGTTAAAACTGTTACTTACCTTAATCGCGTAAAATCCTACTCCGGGATGCCCTCGTCTCTGGACTCGATCCTCAAAAGTGTCAAATCTGACCATAATTAGATTAATACCATCAACATGTACTAAATAATCGAATTCCACAATAAAAACTACAAAATATACCAACAATCCGAAATCGGCGAAAACCCGGCCCCTGGGCCCACATCTTGAAATTCAGTCAAAAATGGTTGAATCAAAACCCTCGTCCTCTCCTGAATCTAACCATACAAAATTTATCAAAATCGGACTCCGTTTGGTCCCTCAAATTCCTACCTAAAACTCTCCAAAACTCGGGCCCTAACTTCCTCAATTTCACTTTGAAATCATCAATCAAATCCCAAAAACAAAGATGGATTCATGAAATATAACCAAAATCAAGTAAAGAGCACTTACCCCAACCCCTATGGTAAAAATCGCCTCAAACATTGCTCAAATCCGAGCTCCCCAACTCAAAATATGATCGAATGACCAAACCCTAATTTTACATATTTTTCTGCCAGATATTCTGCCTCGTTTCTCATGCCA
The DNA here is from genome assembly GCA_026770625.1 of Nicotiana glauca. Taxonomy (NCBI): domain Eukaryota; kingdom Viridiplantae; phylum Streptophyta; class Magnoliopsida; order Solanales; family Solanaceae; genus Nicotiana; species Nicotiana glauca. The sequence continues at coordinate 21,792 of MU672090.1, forward strand.
AACAATCCCGAAACTCTCTTTTATCCCTCCAATAGATTCCTTGTGAAATTCTAGTCAAGTTAGGCTTTTGAATCACTCAAATTGACCTTATAATGAAGGAGATATGTTAATTTCAACAACAACAATAACTACCCATTAAAATCCTACAAAGTGGGGTCTGAGGAGGGTAATGTGTACGCAGACCTTACCCTTACCCCGATAGGGCAGAGAGGTTGTTTCTGATAGACCCTCGTCTTAGAAAGACTAAAATACAAAAAACAAGAAAAGAAATTCATTAGTAACTCCAGTAGAAACTGTAATAGTAACAGAAGCATAACAACCAAAAGATAAATGACATGCAATAACAGTAACCAATATCTAAGGCCCGGGGCTAAGATAAACAGCAAGGATAGTGTGAATTCAACATAAACTTCAAGTCATCTAAGATCAGCCCTAATAAAACCCCGCCTCATGATAACTAGGGATTTTGATACCTTTTATACTCTTTTTTGCTTATGTTTTGATTAGTAATTTGTACAAAATAGTCCCAAAAAGCTCACAAGTTGTGCTTGATTGCAGGTTTGATCAACAAAGTGACAAGATGTCAAAGATCAGCTCAAAAGGAGTGAAACTTGCACAAGTACCAACACAAGACAAAACTCAGGCAAAATAAGGCCAGTGCGGCCGCACTACATTCTGTGCGGTCCGCACTGTGAGATTCAAAGATATGACATTAAGGCACAAAGGCAATGCGGCTGCACTACCATTTTGTGTGGTCCGCACTGAGATCAACGCGGCCGCAGTCCATTCTCTGCATTCCGCAGTGAGGAGAATTAGAGAGCTGCAATTTTCCAATGTCAAGCCAATGCAGTCTGCGGTCCATTTTATACGGACCGCACTAGAAGCCTCCGAGGCCGTAGTCTATTTTCTACGATCCGTGGTGCCCAAGTTCAGAGAGCAGTTTTGTCAAGTCCAAAGCCTTAGCGCGGACCGCAGTCCATTTTGTGCAGTCCGCACTAAACTCGTAGGGGTATTTTTGTCCAGAATTGTCAGCTTAGTATAAATAGCTTCTTTTCCTTTTTTAGGTTAAGCAGATAGTATCAGAACATAGCTACGCTCGTGGGTTCGAAGTTTTTAGTTATTTTGGGCAATTTTATCTACATTTCATCATTGAATCTTTGTGTTTATCTTAGTAATTAATTAATATGAGTTTTTCTTCATCTATTTCCTGTTTTTCTTCTTTAATTATGAGTAGTTAAACCCATAAGATATGGTTGTGGCTCAACCCTAGTGTGGGTAATTGATGGGTCTTGTATTTTAGGGCTAAATCGACTATGAGTGTTTGTTATTTGGACCAATTTCATGGTTAATTGCTGAATTAGTGGTTGCAAACACTAGTTTGTGTTGAGTTGACTTGAGCTCTTCTTGAGAAAGAGAGTCTAAGTCTCCGAATTTGGTCCAACAAGGAATTGGGGCGTACTCAAGAGATTGATAGCCCCAATTAAAGGGTTAAACCTCGAGAGAGTAATACCCGACTTGAACTCTAGTTGCTTGTGCAAATTTGCATACCCAATTGGTCTTGAGAAAGTCAATTCGGGAAAAATCACTCGAACCACCGAGAGGTGTAGAGTGGGTAAAGTCATGTAACGGTTATATCATACTCCCCAAATATGTCAAACGTGCCTTAGACTTAAGTACCTGTTGACCACCTAGGCGGAAGTCACTAGCCTAGTGCCTTTTAAACCATTTGAACAACCCGTAGCATTATAACTCTTAGCTTAATCTAGTTTCATTTACCATTTGTAGTTTGATAATAGTAGAAGTAAAATGAAAACCCGAAAAATAATTCGAAGTGTAATTTGAAACACATACGCAATCCTAAACTAGATAGATACTCGATTCCAAGTTCTAGCTCTCTATGGATATCGATCTCGATCCTAAATTGGGTAAAAGCTACTCCAACCCTCTCTCGCTACTTAATTAGTAGTGCGGGGTAGGCCGCGATCACTTTTTGGCACCGTTGCCGGGGAGCTAACGGTTTTGGCTATCTGTTTAGTTAGTTTTGTGTATTGTTCTTCTTTCCTTCTTTGTTACTAATTTGTGTGTATCAATTCTTCAGGTGCAAAATGACGTTATATGCTAATGACCCTCTTGAAAACGTGGTTGCGGGGGATGAGGTTGATGACAATGGAGAGGATGAGGTGCTTCTTGTACCTCCTGGACAACGAAGAGGCCGCCAGACTAATATTAATGAAAATATTCTAGAACCTCCTCCGCCACCTCCGAGAGCGGTTCCTCGGGTGCTCCCAAACCAAGGCTATGCAAGTGCAATTGTCCCACCCCGAATTCAGGCGGGCAATTTCCAAATTACTAATATGATGCTGACATTGTTGGATCAGCGTGGGTACTTCACGGGCGCTGCCACTCAAAATGCTTATAATCATCTCAAAGGGTTCGTGGATACCTGTTGGGGAAGCAAGCAAACCAATGTGTCCGAGGATGCACTTGATTTAGGCTTTTCCCATTCTCACTTAGGGGAAAAACATTGGATTGGCTTGAGCAACTTCCCAACCATTCCATCACAGCTTGGGATGAGTTGGCAGATAAGTTCATTGCTAAATTTTTCTCACCAGGGCACATGGAAGCATTACGAGATGAGATATTAGCTTTCAAGCAGGAGCCCACCGAACCATTGCATGAGATTTGGGAGAGATATAGAACTATGGTGAAGGAATTCCCCAACAATGATATGACGGAGAATATGTTGCAACAACTTTCTACCGGGGCATCAATACTACAAATCAATGCATAGTAAATCAACTTGCTGGGGTAATTTTATGAAATTGACGTACGATGAAGCTTGTGCCATTCTTGACGAGATGGCTGACACATCCTCAGCTTGACAAAGTAGAGCCAATGTGCCCTAGGGTGACCCCACAGTCGTTCATTTGCACAAAGAATTACATGATCATGGGTAGGCGATCGCGGAGTTGACAACAACCATGAACCAACTAGCAAAGGCACAGTTGCAACAAGTCCATAATCCTCGCCAAGTGAATGCTATGGAGGGTGTTAACATGCTAGTGAACCAAAGAAGGCAAAGAGGTCAACATAGCCAAAGGAATTCAGATCAATTTGACAATGATGGTAGTGGATTTCAAGATGATGGCTATGATGGGTAAAATGAAGAGGTACAATATGTGAACAATTATCGAGGCCAAAGAGGCAATTCTTCCAACCAACAGCAACAATGGCGATCCCAAGGTATTTGGGGCAATCAACAACAAGGCAACAATAATTGGGGCAACCAACAACAAAGAAACAATAATTGGAACAATCACCAACAAGGGAACAACAATTGGGGGAACAATAATCAAAATTCAAATTGGGGAAATCAAAACAACAATCGGAGCAATCAAGGAAACTGGAGTAACAACAACAACCAGGGTGGATGTAACAACAACCAGGGAAATCAGGGGGAAGGTTTTCAAAGGCCCCCAATGTACCAACAACCAAGCAATCCACCACCTTTTACATCCCAGGGTCCTAGTTCTTCTACCAATGATATGGGTGGAATTGAAATAATGTTCGAACAAATGATGAAGAAGAATGCAGATTCAGATGCTCAATTGTCTTCTCACAATACTTCCATTAGAAATTTGGAGGTGTAACTAGGTCAAATCTCTCAGTCCTTGAATACATGCCCTAAGGGTGCTCTAACAAGTGATAGGGTAGTGAACCCGAAGGGCGGGAAAATCATGTTATGGTGGTGACCACTAGGAGTGGACGAGGCGGTGATGTGAATGCCTCCAAACAAAAGCAAGTTTTGGGTGATGAAGTTGAGTTGCAAGAAGATGAAGTTCCTTTGGTGGTTAAGAATGTGGTTGATGAAAATGTGAATGAATAAGTGAGGATTGATATTCAAGATGTCGAGGTGAAAATGCAAAATGATGTGAACCTGTCTAGGGAACACGTAATTGACATGCCGGAGCCGGTGGCGCCAAAATCCAAAGGCTATCCAAGCAGAAAAGTGAGAATCAATTCAAAAAGTTCATTGACATGATGAAGAGCTTATCCATCAATGTACCTTTGGTGGAAGCTTTGGAACAAATGCCTGGCTATGCCAAATTCATGAAAGATTTGGTGACAAAGAAAGATCCATGGACTGTGAAACTATCAAGATGACCCACCAAGTTAGTGCTATAGTACATTCAATGGCTCCAAAGTTGGAGGATCCCGGTGCTTTCACCATCCCTTGCACTATTGGTAGTGCGGACTTTGCTAAAGCTTTATGTGATTTAGGGGCAAGCATTAACTTGATGCCCTACTCAGTTTTTAAGACTTTGGGTATTGGGCCACCGAGGCCAACTTCCATGAGATTGCAAATGGTGGATAGATCAATGAAGCGACCATTGGGTATTGTTCATGATGTGCTTGTCCGGGTGGACAAATTTATCTTGCCAGCTAATTTTGTGGTCTTAGATTGTGAGGTAGACTATGAAGTTCCAATCATATTGGGGAGACATTTCCTTGCTACGGGGAAGGCATTAGTTGATGTGAAATCAGGGGAACTCACTTTTTGGTGGGTTATGAAAAGATAGTCTTTCATGTGTGCAAGTCAATGAAGCAGCCCAATTGTACCGAAGTGTGCTCATTTATAGATCTAGTCATGGCTGTGATAATTGATGATACAAGTGCAATGATTAATGTGGAAGACCCTCTTGAGGCCGTGTTGTTAAATCTTGATGTCAATGATGATGAGGGCCGAGTGGAGTATGTGAATGCTTTACATGGTATGGGCTCTTATTCTTATGAGCGTAGGAAGCTATCCTTGGACCTTGAAAATAGAAAAAATCCTCCAACAAAGCCTTCAATTGAGGAACCTCCGGTGTTGGAGTTGAAGTCATTGCCTCCACACCTCAGGTATGCATTCTTAGGCCCTAGTTCAACTTTACCAGTTATTCTTTCCTCTTGTCTTACTAACATGCAGGTAGATACCACCTTGGCGGTGCTCAAAAAGCGGAAGGAGGAAATTAGATGGACTTTAGCTGACATTCGGGAAATAAGCCCTGCATTCTGTATGCACAAGATTATTTTGGATGATGATGCAAAACCTTCCTTGGAACATCAAAGGAGGTTGAACGACGCAATGCAACAAGTGGTGAATAAATAAGTGATAAAGTGGTTAGATGCCGAGGTTATGTACCCTATTTCCAATAGCTCATGGACTTCTTCGGTGCAGTGTGTACCGAAGAAGGGTGGTATGACTGCGGTGACAAATGACAACAATGAACTAATTCCCACTCAGACAGTTACCAGATGGAGGGTATGCATGGACTACCGAAAGCTGAACAAGGTGACCAGCAAGGATCACTTCCCATTACCATTCATTGACCAAATGCTTGATCGCCTTGCGGGGCGTGCCTTTTATTGCTTTTTGGATGGATATTCTAGATATAACCAAATCTTAATCGCTTCAGAGGATTACGAGAAGACCATATTTACTTGTCCATATGGCACCTTTGCTTTCTCTCGGATGTCGTTCGGGTTGTGTAATGCCCCATCAACATTCCAACGATGTATGATGGTCATTTTCACCGATACGGTAAAAGTTATCTTAGAGGTGTTCATGGACGATTTTAGTGTGGTGGGTGATTCATTTGAAGAGTGTTTGGGAAATCTGGATAGAGTGTTGGCCCATTGTGAAGACACAAATCTCGTACTCAATTGGGAAAAATACCACTTCATGGTTGAGGAGGGCATAGTGTTGGGTCATAAAATTTCAAAGTATGGTATTGAGGTTGACAAAGCCAAGATAGAGGTGATTTCAAGGCTTCCTCCCCCCACTTCTGTCAAGGGGGTGAGGAGTTTTCTTGGGCACGTGGACCGGAGGTTTATAATAAAAAATTCGAAGGTGGTAAACCCCTTGTAAAAGATACTAGAAAAGGATGCCAAGTTTGTGTTTGATGAGAGATGTATGCAAGTATTTGAGCTTCTCAAGCTTAAGTTGACCACTACCCCGATCATTACCGCATCGAATTGGAGCTTGTCTTTTGAGATCATGTGCGACGTGAGTGACATTGCAGTTAGGTAAGTATTGTGTCAAAAAGTTAACAAAATGTTTCATCCGGTGTACTACGCAAGCAAGACCATGAATGAGGCTCAAAGGAACTACACGGTTACCGAGAAAGAGTTATTGGCCATAGTTTTTGCAATGGAAAAGTTCCGGCCGTATCTTATGGGGGCCAAGGTCATAGTGCACACCGATCATGCAGCCCTTAGGTACTTGATGACAAAGAAAGATTCTAAGTCAAGATTTATGCGATGGGTATTATTACTTCAAGAGTTTGATTTAGAAATTGTGGACCGGAAGGGCAGTGAAAACCAAGTGGCAGACCACTTGTCCCGCTTGGAGGAGGAAGGAAGGCCATGTGATGGCCTAGAGATCAATGACGCATTTCCCGATGAGCAACTACTTTCTGTGTCAATGAGTGATATGTCGTGGTTTGCGGATGTTGCTAATTACCTTATGATTGGCATCATTTCGTCTGAGCTCTCTTCTAACCAAAGGAAGAAGCTCAAACAGGATAGTTTGGATTTCTATTGGGATGAACCGTATTTGTTCAAGATTTGCACAGATGATGTGATCTGAAGGTGTGTCCAGGAGGAAGAGCAATTGAGTATCTTGGAGGCTGGTCATTCCTCCCTCTATGGTGGCCATCATGGAGGGTCGAGGACAGCTTCAAAAGTTCTGAGTTGTGGTTTTTATTAGCCAACCTTGTTCAAAGATGTAAGCGATCTCGTAAAAAGGTGTGACCAATGTCAAAGAGTGGGTGGAATTTTGAAGAAAGATGAGATGCCTCTCATTACCATCCTTCAGGTTGATATTTTTTATGTATGGGCCATTGATTTTATGGGTCCGTTTGTTAGCTCCTGTGGAAACACATACATTCTTGTGGAGGTGGATTATGTCTCAAAATGGGTCGAGGCCGTGGCTTTGCCCAACAATGAAGATAAGAGTGTGGTTGAATTTCTAAAGAAGAGCATTTTCACAAAGTTTGGCACTCTTCGTGTAATTATTAGTGATGGAGGATCGCATTTTTGCAATAGAGCTTTTGACGCCTTGCTTTCCAAGTATGGTGTCAACCATAAGGTGTCTACGCCTTATCATCCTCAAGCAAGTGGCAACGTTGAAGTGTCCAACGGGGAGATAAAGAGAATTTTGTCTAAAACCGTCAATTCCAATAGGACCGATTGGTCTTAAAAGTTGGACAATGCTCTATGGGCTTACCGAACTGCTTACAAGACTCCAATTGGTATGTCGCCGTACCTGTTGGTGTTTGGAAAAGGTTGTCATTTACCAGTGGAGGTAGATCACAAGGCCATGTAGTCCTTGAAGAAGTTGAATCTTGATTGGGATGTAGCTGCTAATCTTCGGGTGGAGCAAATCAATGAACTTGACGAATTTAGATTCCATGCCTACTCTAGTTCGTCCCTGTATAAGGATAAAATGAAATACCTTCACAACAAGTATACTCGGGGAAAGGAGTTCAAGGTGGGGGATTTGGTGCTCTTATTCAACTCTCAGCTAAGGTTGTTCCCGGGAAAGCTCAAGTCAAAATGGAACAGACCATTTGAAGTAGTATGTGTGACCCCGTTTGGTGCTCTTGATTTAAAGAACAAAAGTGGTGAAGTTTCCAGAGTGAATGGGCACCGGGTCAAGCATTATCTTGGAAAATTGATGACAGCCACGTGGTGGCACTCCTTCATTTCAAATGATGTGATGGTAACCTGCATCGTGCCGCAACGTTAAATCAGGCGCTTCTTGGGACGCAACCCACATGTTTTTCTTCTTGTTTTTATTTGATTTTCATTGTAGTGTAGGATTGATTTTTGAACTAATTGGTTGTGAGATGTTACAGGATTGTGTTGATGCAGTGCAGGAATAGTGGAAAAACGTGTTCAGGTCTCTGAAGTTGCCAGTGCGACCGCACTACATTCTGTGCGAACCGCACTACATTCTGTGCGGACCGCACTAGTTAGGGTGAAATATGTTGATACTCAATTTTTTCTGTATATTTTTATATACAAAATACCTTTCAAAATAGCATATTTATGCATATATAAGTGTGTCCAAATTTTTTAGTATTTTTCCTAATTTCTAAAAGATTTTTAAATTAATTTATTGCCCTATTTTAGCAGTATAAAAATCAATAATTTTTCTCAAATTATCATTTTTAGTGATTAAATTATTTTATTCTCATATTTATACCAAAATATAGCCAAGGTAATTTTTACAAATTTATTTAATATTTTTAAAGCTAAATTGCATATAGTTGCAATTTTAGCCTATTATAGGATTTAATTGCGTTTATAATTATAAAATTGATTCCAATATTTTTAATTTAATATTTATGTATTATTTATTAATTTAGTACCTTTAATTTGTTTCCATAAATCATTTTACTATTTTTATAAAATAAAAGAGGAAAAAAGTGGCTATTTAAATACTAGCCCTATTTCATTTCAATTGTAGCCCAAATCAACCCCCCCCCCCCAATTAAATCCCAATTTCAATTTCAAACAGACCAGCCCAATCCCTAAATTACCCGCCCCTAACCCGTTTATTTTACCCGACCGGCTTTCCCTTTTGATTCAGGCCGTTGATCATTTTGACCAACGACCACAATTCCCCATTTCCTTTTTAATTCACAAACACCCCTTAACCCTAACCACTTTCATTCATCAGCCGCCTCTGAAACCCCTCTCCTTTCTCAAACTCTCTCGAACATTCCCTAACCCTAGCCGCCTCTCACCGTCTTCAACCTTGAAACCACCGGAATTCATGGCTTCTCAGGCCATGGGAGTCTTAAACTCACCTCCATTTGCTCTTACACACTTGATACCTAAAGATTCGAGGTCTGACCTCGAAGATTTTCACCCAGACCTTTGCCGGCTCGAGGTTTCACGGCCATCTCCGGCCTTGCTCTGACGTATCATGGTCTTCTGAGCCTGATTCTAACTTCTCTGACTCAGATCGGTGACATCTCAAAGCCTTTCTCATATCTAGGGTTCTTCCAAAACCCTAACCCTTCGAGGTTCTCTCCGATTTCTTTAGATTCGTTGTGTATCTGTGCTCTCTTTGAGTTTTCAAATGATTTTCCTAACTTTTCTTTCAAAAACTACTTTCAAAAAAACCTTTCTATATGCTCCACGCTTGTGTTTCTTCTACCATGTTTTTCATATTATGTTCTCATATGCTTTATAATATGTTCTGGTATATCTTCTACTATGTCCTGCTATACTATACCTTTCTACTGTGTTCTTTGCTATTTTCCTTCTACTGATCCTTCTTTAAGTTTCTTCTAAGAAAAGACTTTCTTAAGCATGTTTCTTCTACTGTGTTTTCCTACTGTGTTCTTACTATTTTTCCTTAAGTTTCTTCTAAAAAAGCATGTTTCTTCTAGTATTTTCCATTATGTTCTTTGAATATTTCTACCGTGTTGCATGTTTTCTCATGGTTTTCTGAAGGAAACCTCTGAGCATGTTTCGACTACTTGCCTCCTCATCTTTGTATTTGATTCAAGGTGGAAACCCTAGAATTTGGAGATTCTGTCGAGGTTTGATTATGTGAACCATGGTTTTATTTTTAGAGCCCTTAACTCTTTCAGACTAATTTTTGAATCTCTGAACTGAATTTGGACACCTTTGTCTTCATACAATGTTGAACCTTTTGCTAAACTCTTCTACACTGTATTCTTTCTATTTATTTTACAAGGGCATGACAAGTTTCTTTCATGTTTAATGTCTGTATGCTTTTATATGTGATGAATCTTTCTTCAAAAAAGGTTTTCAAACTTGTGATTGATTCGGGATTCCTTTAGATAGGTCTAATTGATTTGTTTCCTGATTTTCCTTAAGTTAAAAATCTTTCCCATCTTTCTGACTTGGTTCATTTATACAAAATCTCTTGCCTCATATTTCTTTGTTGTTAATTGATTTTCTTTTCTTAAATTGCACAACCGTATATTTCAAAGACCTTGTCCTTAAATAGTCTTTATGTATTTGCCCTCAATTGCATGCTTTACACAAAGTATTTATTTAATTCCTTTCCTTAAATGGTTTTACCCGTTTGAATCTGAATCCCTTAACTAAGGGAAGCCTTGTGTAATTGATTGACAATCAGTTTTCAAACTATTTTCTTACCTTATTTCTGCCTGCTTTTTGCACTATAAATAAACTACTTTTCTTTCACACTTCAGACTTCACAATTTCACAATCTCTTCTAAACTCACATTTATAGTATTCTGTCTTCCTGTTTACACTTTGGGTTTTACAAGACTACTGTTTTTTCTACTTGTTTCTTTGAAACTGGTATGTTCTAATTTAAGTTTCAGCATCACTCCAATGTGTTTACTTACAGTTTTTGTATCCATGTCTACTTTATTATTTTCTGTAGAGTTTGATATTTAGCTTAGTATGCCTATGTTCTATTGCATGTTTCTTTTATGAATCTTTGCTCCCTATCCATTACCCTATGTGTTTGTGAGTGGTGACTTAAGGCATGAAATATGAGTTGTTGTCTATGAACTGAGTTTTGAACCAATGGGTCTTAACCTCTAAACAGGCTGGAGGGTGTGCCAACATATCTCATTGCTAGGTATGCCCATCAGCCTGCTCTTCTTGTGTTCTTGCAAATTCCCATCTCCCTTATACCTCTATGTGCACTAATTTTAAGTTACTCCCTTTCCCTTTTCCCTTTTCATAATTTTACTTCTGCACTTGCACTCTCTCCTAGTCTCTAAGCTCTTCCCCCCTCCTGTGAGCCTTGCCTTGGGACCTTGAGTTCCCTCTGAACTTGGCCACTTGAGGGCTGGCCCTTCCATACTGCACTATGTCTTAATCCTGTAATGTATTTGGATGTGAGCACTACCCGGAGTCCACATGAGGCTCTTAGGGAACTCTGACACACCCAAATAAGAGAAAGGCTTTGGATCATGATCTCTTGGAGTTGGTTCATCTCATGTTTCAAACAAGGAGCCTGAATTAGGCTCCCCTTGGTTGTACTTTTAATTTCTAATGCATTTTTCCTTTCTTACATTTATTCTAGGCTGTAATAACTTGTAATAAACTATTGGGGATGGCTAGTGAAAAATGGAGGGAATAACTGTATGCAAAGGGTAGATATTCTACCTGTAGGTTTATGAATTCTGCATTCATATAGATATCCTGCCTATAGGGGTTTCTTTCTGAATTTATGCACTAACATTAGATACCATGGTTATGAATCCTGCATTCTTATAGATATCTCGTCTATAGGTTTATGAATTCTGCATTCATATAGATATCCTGTCTATACTCTGTTTCTGAAGTTCTGCACTCATCCAGGTATCCTGCCTATAGGAGTTTCTTTCTAAATTTATGCACTCACGTTAGATACCATGTCTATAGAATTCCGCATTATCTCATATAGATACAATGTCTATAGTTAAACGAAAATCTGAATCCTGCATATGCATCATTCATTAGGTAAATGTGTTTATAGGGCTTTAAAATAATCAGTTGCATCTAGATGTCACGCCTACAGGATTTCTGCATCTTTACTACGTCTATATATGTGGCTAAAACCAACAACACATAGAAAGCATGCCTATAGGAACTAATAACCAAGTCTGAAATGTTTCACTCGCTTATAAGTCTAAAACTAATGTCTAACGCCTACAGAACTTATAACTCGCATATTCTTTAACAATTTGGCAACTTTTTCTAAAATCAATATGTAGTTGTTGCATCTTTTCTGAAGTCAGTAGATATCATGCCTATATGTTTTTGTCTAACATTTATGCAAGCCTTAGGGTAAAATTTATAAACTGCACCAGTCTTTATTAATTACAACCAGCGGGCAGGTCTAATTCCGACTTCTTATCTGAAAATATGTGATAAATCAGCCTGCTTTAACTTTTAAGTTTAATCATACCCTAATCAGTACGTGTAAGACATGCTAAATTATATGCTTTTTTTTATCTAAGGAGGCCTGTTTGAGCCTTATTTGTTTATGTGCTTTCCCAGATTTGCTATATGTGTTTTGACTGTCGCCTTAGAATTTTTACCTTTGAAACTACAAAAGCCTAACATCCCTTCCCTTTTGGATTAGTAGTCCTAAATTCCTCTGGAACTGATAGGATTGGGGCGGGTAATAGCATGCAATAAGTAAATGAGACTATTCTGCGCTTTAATACCTTAACGGGGTGGGAAAAGGGTAGATATGGATATGATTACCACGCGATAACACCACGTGTATAAGTGATTACCGGGTGTTGTATGGGGTGATCCATATTATTTATAAACCTAGGACCCTCTTCCCCTTACTTGTTTATTTTATTGTTTACTTTCAAATTTCAAACTATTTTTCTCAAAAATTTAGCTTTTCTTTCGTTTCTTTTAACTTCATCTAATTGAAACCATTATGTGAAAATCCCCTCTTATTTGAAAGTCTTACTTACCTAAATATTATTTGCACTTAAAGTCACAACAATAGCTTGGCCGGGAACCATACTAGTAGATTCTGAGGGGTGTCTAACACCTTCCCCTTGGAATAATTTCAAGCCCTTACCCAATCTCTGGTTATCCAAACGAAACCCTTCTTAATGTCCTAATGCACTTAAATCATTAGGTGGCGACTCTTCAATTCTCTTAAACCCAGTTACCAAAAGGGAACAAGTTTTCCTCCCAAATGTCATAAACCCCATTTCGCGAGAAAAAGGGGGTGCGAAAAAATATAGACTTCTCTGAAGTTTGCCACTGCGGCCGCACTACATTCTGTGCAGTCCGAGGTGGACCACTGCGGCCGCATTCCATTTTATGCGGACCGCAGTGTGTTGCCTCCTCAAGCTTGAAAATTTTGTGCAGTGCGGACCGCGGTCCATTTTGTACGGTCCGCACTGGGGTAGGTGAGCTGGGCCCCAGGGCTTTTTCTATAAATAGTCCTTGAGGCCCACCATTTACAATTTTCAAACCTTTGGATCTTAGAAGCCCTAAAATACTATTCATCACTTCGTGTTGCTCGTAATTGACTGTTTGGAACTAATTAGCTTTATTTCATCTCACATATGGTACCATTACTTGCCTTTTAATTGTTCAATTTTGTCAATTTCTTCTAAATTTTGTTTTTCTTTCTTCTTTTTCTCCTTTTCTCATATTTTCTTCCATAGATTAGGTTAGGGTAGTTAATCGTTTAATTAAAATAGACATAGGTAGTTCAAATACATTGGGCAACATGTATGGACACTAATTAGGTGAAAATTTGGGCTTAAAATAAAAAATACATGGAACTCTAATTTAGAGCTACAACTGTGCACTCAGTGCGGACCGCGGTCGTTTTTGTGCAGTCCGCAGTGCCCCTGTGTGGTCCGCAGTACCATTTTGTGCGAACCACATTGATGAAATACTTGAATGTTGAACCTGAGACACTGCGGCCGCACTACATTTTGTGCGGACCGCAGTAGCCCTAGTGCGTCCGCACTACATTTTGTGCGGTCCGCACTGCTTAGATACAGAGAGTGGGTAGTCTGAAACCTACCTCTGTGTGGACCGCGGTTAATTTTGTGCGGTTCGCGGTGACCCCAGTGCGGCCGCGATTGATTTTGTGTGGTTTGCACTGTGTGATGTCTCCAATATGTTTGCAGATTTTTCTTTCCTGATCCTGCAACTCTGTTCTTAACTGCTGCAACTGATACTAACAAGTTCAATTGAATTGTGTTTGTAGACAATAGTGAAACAACGAGGAGGTAAAGGATCCAAACAACCGGGCAGAGGGGAATCCTCTTGGGAAGGGAAGCAAAAAATGATAAAACTCACTCCCCAAGTCCGGGAAAACATTAAAAGGATAAGAAAGATAATAAAGCTTCTGACAGAGCAATTGACATGTCGGGGAGTGCGTACGAGCCTTCCCGGGAGATATCTTCCGACTCAGTACCAACACACATCCTTGACTGGCTGGAGAGGCATAGGCTAATATACACACCTCCATCATCCCCCACTGTCCAAGCGTCAGTGAACATTTCTTCTGGGTCGTCTGAGGGCTCAGGTGAAGGTAGTGGGGAATACTCCACCTCTCCTACAATTTCATTATCTGGAGAGGGTGCAGTAGGTGCTAAGGAGGAAGTAGGGGGAGATGAAGAAGTAGGAGAAGGAAGTGAACCACAGGTGGGGGGCATTGCTAGAACTAGGAAGCCGGATATGTGGCAAGACCGGTTCGTAAGTGAGGTAGCATACCAAAAATTCTAGGAATAGTGGCCGGTGAGGAAGTTGATCCCGGAGAGAAGTTTCGTAAATAGGGACTTGATGCCTCACAACCCCAATTTGAGGAGGCAATTTAGGGAAATAATTGGCTGGGGACACTTTTTTTCTGATTGTGTGGATGCCAATGAGCACTTGGTCAAATAATTCTACGTTAATGTTGCCCACATCAAAAAGGGTACAAAGGTGACCAAGGTGCGTAACTTGAAGGTATTGTTTGATGGGAAGATGATCAATGATTACCTTGGCTTTGATGAGGATTATGAGTCCCTATACATGGCTAAGATGGAACTGGGTAAGGAGGTCCGTCCATGGTTGGCACAATACCTGGCAATCCCGGGTACCACCCATAACTGGTTGACTACGGGCGTCAAGATTTTGAGGCGCAATTTGAACTTTGAGGTAAGGGGTGGGAGACATTTGTATATAGTAGGTTGGACCCCACGACTCATGACAACACCCTACCTCTTCACCGGGCTGTTTTGGTGGCTTCGATTATGGCGGGGTGCCCAATCAATGTGGGGAATGTGATGTCGAGAATAATCTCTATTGTGGGTGTTGAGCATGACAGAAACTACCCGTTTCCCAGTTTTCTCACCATGTACTTCCGGGATCTGAAAGTGGAAAAGAGGCCCTTCAACATCAAGGTCAAAGCAAAGGCCCCATTTTCTTGGTACAACATGAAGGGAGATGATAACCCTAAGAACAAGAACTTCAAGAGTACAGTTATTGCTTCAACTGGCCAGTTTGAAGAGCCAATTGTAGTAGTGACTCCTGATGAGCCTGCCTCTACTTCCACCACTGCTATCCTTCCTGGTCCATCCACCTCAGCGGACCTGGAGATTTCATCTTCTCATGCTCATCCTATCACTGCCCATCGACTAAGCCAGGCACTTCTTAATATCAACAGCTGGATGCAGACTGCGTCATCCAAGTTGTCCATCTTGACTACCACGCTAGAGGCTCAGTCGGCACCTCCACCCCCTTAGGTTCCCCAGTCGATAGAGGATGCTCTCAAAGAGATTTTAGACAACCAGAATAAAATCCTCGACACTCAAGGTGCTTACTAATGTAGTTGATTCACATAGCAAGGCTCTCAATGAGCTTGCTAGGGAGCACAAGAAGCTGAGGAAGACATTGGCCTCCAAGGAGTCCGTGAAGGAGCTGAGAGCTGATGTTGATAGACTGAAGGCAATTCAGTTGCCTTTAGATTTACTGCTCTAAGACCTAGTACCAGCAGCTGATCCCCAGCCGGAGCACTCTCAGAGGCCTCCCAAGAGGAGCAGGATGATTCCCAGAGCGGATGATGCAGTCATCCAGTTGGTAGACCCATCGGAGGCCTCCTCCAGTCAGCCACATGATGCACCTCAAGAGCCTGTCCAGGTTCAGGCCCAGGTCCCAGCAGTAGAGCAGCAGCCCACCGGGAACCAGTCTGAGGTTCCCGAGCACAGTGAGGACCCTGGGACCACTCAGGAGCCCATGCAGATAGACAGGCCATAGGGAGTCCCTATATCCTTTTTCTCGTTCTTTTTTTGGTGATTTATTTTATTTAATTGGCATTGGGACAATGTCAGCTTTCATTTGAGGGGGGTAGGCCCTACTATTTATTTCAGGGATTCATTCGGATGACTGTATATATACTTGATACTTTTAATGCTTTCCTTATTTTTCACCTTTGATTTGTATATATTTTAAACATTTTGCTACATTTCTCGCACTTTTATTTTACTTTGGGTCTGTATATAAAGTTATGTTACATTGTAGATATTCATCCCATCTATTGTATATTCGACAAATCCCCTCTTGTATATATTCATTCTACTTTTTGCAAATTTTTCGTTCTTAGCTTCTTATTTGTGATTCGTAGCTTCTTATTTTGAAAGTTTGCAATAAGCCTTTGGTTTTCTCAATGTCATGGTTCTTTCCAAAGGTAGAGTGTTGTGTGAACCGGGTGGCTATTCCCAGTGATGGATGGCGTGACAACCTTCTTAAGGGTTTGAGTCCATTTTTATTTTTTGTTTTTAGTAGTTAGTGGTTAAGGGTGCCTCAAGCAAAGCTTCACTTGGGCCTAGCACATTTGCCTTTGATCTTATGGTCAAAAGCAAAGTTGGTGTGTTTAGGATGGTGAAAGTTGTGAACTTGAGACTCTTGTGTTGGCCGATAATCATCAAGTGGTTTTTCAGGACCATTGTGAGCTCAAATTTGATCTAAGGTCGTTGTGGGTCCCCGACTCTGTGTCTTTAGCAATCCCATAGTTTGTGTGCTGAGTAATCGCATTACGAGTCCAAGTCCCGAGCCATTGGTCTAGAACTTGCCCTGAATGTTTGTTGAGTCAAAATTCTAAGTGAATTTTGACTTGAGACATGATTACAGGCTCTCTTTGATCCAAATGATAGCTTAAACACTTCCATAACCTACCAATGATAAGATCCCTAGTCAACCCTTTTGAGCCTTGGACCTTTTTCCTTCAAGAAACATGATACAAGCCTATACCCGTTCTGAAAGATACTCTCTCTTGGCACCCGATCTTTCCTTTAGCACATGGCAAAAGCATAAGTTTGGGGGGAGAGACGAGGATTGCAACAAAGTGGTAAAAAGGCACAAAAATGAATAAAAGGAAAGGAAATGAAAAATAAAGAAAAGCAAAAATACAAAAAGAATGTTCAACGTGAAAAAGAATAAAAAGGGATTCAAGAAAAGTAAAGAATGAAAGGTGTGGAAAGTTGAAAAAGGAAAAAAGGTTTGAAATGCATAAGAAAGAGTGACAGTGTATCTCTCTAACCCCTTAGAAAGAAGTGAAATGACTCAAAGAGTCAAGTGAATGTGTGCCAAATGAAACAAAAGAAGTGCTTAAGGGAAGATGGAACCAACTTAGACCAAACATTTCCTACACTGAACCACAAGCCTTGACAATGTCTCCACACAAGCCCTATATGATCTTGAGTTGAATGAAGCTTACATTAGTGGATACTCATATAAGGGGCAAGCATATGGTACTTAGAGCCGGTCTTGTGACTTTTCTTTTTGAGAGATGAGTGAATTCCCATTAACCTTGTAATGATTGCCATTATTCTAAAGGTAAGGTTTGCTTAGGAAAGCTGAGGATGTGTGAGTTTGGGTTCCACAATGATCAAAGTAATAGAAAGAGTTCTTTGATGTGTTGAGTCAATTCCTGATGCTCTTGTGTCGCACTTAATCCATGGAGTTTCAAAGAGTAAAAGTTGTTAATGATTCATTTGTATTGAGAGAAATTGTTAGTCCCAATTGATGCTAGATGAGGTTACTTTAGGATAGCTAAAACTTTCTTGGGTATTCTCTTAAGGGGTAGGTCTTATTTTGTTTGCTTGAGGACAAGCAAAAGCTTAAGTTTGGAGGAGTTGATAACTAGGGATTTTGATACCTTTTATACTCCTTCTTGCTTATGTTTTGATTAGTAATTTGTATAAAATAGTCCCAAAAGGCTCACAAGTTGTGCTTGATTGCAGGTTTGATCAACAAAGTGACAAGATGTCAAAGATCAGCTCAAAAGGTGTGAAACTTGCACAAGTACCAACACAAGACAAAACTCAGGAAAAATAAGGCCTGTGCGGTCCGCACTGTGAGATTCAGAGAGATAACATTAAGGCACAAAGGCCGCAGTCATTTCTCTGTGGTTCGTAGTAAGGAGAATTAGAGAGCTGCAATTTTCCAATGTCAAGCCAATGCAATCTACGGTCCATTTTATGCGGACCGCACTAGAAGCCTCCGCAACCGCAGCCCATTCTCTATGATCCGCGGTGCCCAAGTTCGGAGATGAGTTTTGTCAAGTCTAAAGCCATAGTGCGGACCGCAGTCCATTTTGTGTGGTTCGCACTAACCCCGTAGGGGTATTTTTGTCCAAAATTGTCAACTTAGTATAACTAGTTTCTTTTCCATTTTTAGGTTAAGCAGATAGTATCAGAACATAGTTGCGCTCGTGGGTTCGAAGTTTTTAGTTATTTTGGGCAATTTTATCTACATTTCATCATTGAATCTTTATGTTTATCTTAGTAATTAATTAACATGAGTTTTTCTTCATCTATTTCCTATTTTTCTTCTTTAATTATGAGTAGCTAGACCCATAAGCTAGGGTTATGGCTCAACCCTAGTGTGGGTAATTGATGGGTCTTGTATTTTAGGGCTAAATTGACTATGGATGTTTGTTATTTGGACCAATTTCATGGTTAATTGCTGAATTAGTGGTTGCAAACACTAGTTTGTATTGAGTTGACTTGAGCTCTTCTTGAGAAAGAGAGCCTAAGTCTCTGAATTTGGTCCAACAAGGAATTGGGGCGTACTCAAGAGATTGATAGCTCCAATTAAAAGGCTAAACCTCGAGAGAGTAATACGTGACTTGAACCCTAGTTGCTTGTGCAAATTTGCATTCACAATTGGTCTTGAGAAAGTCAATTCGGGAAAAATCACTCGAACTACCGAGAGGTGTAGAGTGGGTAAAGTCGTGCAACGGTTATATCATACTCCCCAAATATGTCAAACGTGGCTTAGACTCAAGTACCTGTCAATTGACCACCTAGGCGGAAGTCACTACCCTAGTGCCTTTTAAACCATTTGAATAACCCGTAGCATTATAACTCTTAGCTTAATCTAGTTTCTTTTACCATTTGTAGTTTGATAATGTTAGAAGTAAAACGAAAACCCCAAAAATGATTAGAAATGTAATTTGGAACATATACGCAATCCTAAACTAGATAGATACTCAATTCCAAATTCTAGCTCTCTGTGGATATCGATCTCGAACCTAAATCGGGTAAAAGTTGCTCTGACCCTCTCTCGCTACTTAATTAGTAGTGCGGGGTTGGCCGCGATCACCTCACCCCAATATGAAGTAAGGAAAGCTCTACTACCCCCAACCTACAACCTTAATGCTTGACCTCCAGACCTTCCTATCAAGGTCCATGTCCTCGGAAATTTGCAGTCATACAATGTCCTGCCTGATCATCTCTCCCCAATACTTCTTAGGCCTCCCTCTACCTCTTCTTGTACCCACCACGGCCAACCACTCACACCTCCTCACCGGAACATCAAGGCTTCTCCTCAGCACGTGCCCGAACCATATGAATCTCGCTTCCCGTATCTTGTCATCCACAGGGGCCACGCCCACCTTCTTCTGAATATCTTCATTCCTAATCAGGTGGGGCCACGCCTACCTTCTTCCGAATATCTTCATTCCTAATCATGTTTATCCTAGTGTGACCGCACATCCACCTCAGTATCCGCATCTCTTCTACCTTCATCCTCTGGATATGGGAGTTCTTAATCGGCCAACACCCTACCCCATACAACATGGCCGGTCTAACCACAGCTCTATAAAACTTACCTTTGAGTATCGATGGAACTTTATTGGCACACAAGACTCCAGATGAAAGTCTCCATTTTATCCAACCTGCCCCTATACGGTGAGTGACATCCTCATCGATCTCTCTGTCCCCCTAAATCATCGACCCAAGATACTTGAAGTTATCTCTCTTGGGGATGACCTGTGATCCAAGCCTCACGTCCCTGCCTACTTCCCTCGACTCAGCGCTAAACTTTAATTCCAGGTACTCTATCTCCAATATTTACAAATAGTGTAGATTTTTAAATACGTCGTCAGTGGCAATTGCGTAATTAATCTGAAAAATATTGCAACCTAATTCTTAGTAAGATGACCATAAAATCCTCATACGATGTGCACATTTGATGATTCTTTTTGTTATGGGTCCGTAATTACGATACAAATCTAATGATTCAATGAAAAAGAGAAATCAGAGCTCATTTGCTCAATATGATATCATTTATGCTTGAAGAAACGGCGTCAAAGCAGAAGAAAAACCAGTGCAACAGAACTCAAACCTATCTGAAACTCACCCGAGGCCCTCGGGACCTCAACCAATAATTCCAACAAGTCATACATCACTACCCAAACTTAATCGAACCTCCGGAATACCTAAAACAACACCAACACACCAAATCAACCTCGAATTCAAGCCTAAGAACTTCTAAACTTCCAACTTTCGCCAATTCAAGCCTAATTCTACCATGGGCCTCCAAATTACATTCTGGACACACACCTAAGTCTAAATCACCCAACGAAGCTAATCGAATCATAAAAATCCAAATCCAAATTCGTTTACTCATAAGTCAACTTCTAGTTGACTTGTCTAACTTAGCTTTCTAACTAAGAGACTAAATATTCATTTCACTCCAAAACTACTCCGAACCCAAACCTACCAACTCGATACAACTCAACACAGCTGAACAACACATAAATAAGCATAGATGGGGGAAATAGGGCAATAACTATCAGAACGAACGACCAGGTCATTACATTCTCCCCCTCTTAAACAAACGTTCATCCTAGAACAAGTCTAAAACATACCTGAAATCACATGATATAGCATATAATTCAAACACTCACAATGATTATTTCTAATCATAGCAGCTACCCAAAACAACCAAACGCTGTTAATAAACCTCTAATCAGATAGAGCCTGAACAAGCTATATCAAGTCATAAATCAAACACACATTTGTCCTTGCTACATCTCAAGTAAACCCTTTTCTTCACATTCGATCAATCCAAACACAATTTCGCAATCAAATCATACTCACCACATAGCCATCAAATAATAAATCCCACTAATAGGGACACCAACGGACATATAAGCATGTGCTCACACAATCAACACCTCAGTGCTCAATCTACAGCCAAAACCCGGCCTCAAGTCCTCCAAACTGGCCCAACATCAACACACAGAAATCACATCTCGCACCTTATCTAGGGAATCACAATTCGTCGATACACAACTGATACCGAGCGCTCATGCGCATACAAATATGTGGAAGGAATTTAAAGAGTTACATTTCAAGCTGAATCAATACCGCACGATAAGAATTCAAGAAGGTGAAGTTTTCCAAAAGGTTCTGCAGCCTCTCGAAAATGAGTACAAACGTTTTTGTATCGATCCGCAAGACTCTACTAAACCCGCTCATGACTCGTGAGACCTATGTAACCTAGGCTATAATACCAACTTGTCACAACCTAAAATCTAACCATGTCATGATGGCGCCCTATCGTGTTACAAGGCAAGCCTATTTCCCAAAATATTACTACTAAATCGATTATAATAATTTAATAAAACATTTTCAACATTTGAATTTCTCATAAACTAAATCAAATCTAAATATAATTAACATAAAATGCAGAAACGAGCCCCAAACATCGGGGTGTCACTAAGACATGAGCATCTAAAACTACAAACTAAAATATATAACTATCTAAAAGAAGAAATGACAAAGGAGTAACAAGCTCCTGCGGACGCTAGTATCTACCTTGCAATCTCAAAAGATAGCAGGCCTGAACTCAACAATCGTCGCGCTCTAACTCACCTGGATCTGCACATAAAGTGCAGGGTGTAGTATGAGTACAACTGACTCAGTAGTAAGAGAAATAACTAAGGAACTGAGCAGTAGTGACGAGCTAAGTAAAATAGTCCAATTATTTATTTTCACAATTTAAAATAAATAGTAAATTCCATAACTTAGTAAATGCTACAAAGAAATTTAACAGATTAATGCAGTAGTAGCAAAAGTAAACGCAACCTCACAGCAATGTCACTCCATCACTCAACACTCAACACTCTGCGCTTACAGGGTGTGTGTACAGACTTCGGAGGGGCTCCCAAAGCCCAAGCACTAAGCACGAACAACTCACGTGCCATCATATCAATACCTGGATCCATACGGTCAACTCACGTGCTACGCGAACAACTCACGCTCTATGGTATCAATACCTAGACCCGCATGGTCAACTCATGTGCTATGTGGACAACTCATGTGCTATGGTATTAATATCCTCACAACTAGTCCCTCGGCCTCACTCAGTCATATACCTCTCCAGCCTCATAATGCACCACCAATAAGAGGACACAACCCACATCAAGTATCACAACATATCAGCAAAATAATAGTGACTGAGGTAAACATGTACAATAATTTTTATGACTGAGTATAAATAATGTGAGCATGAATAAAGTCTAAGCATGATCTCTAACATGAAGGCAAACAAGTTCAACAACAAGTAAACACATAATCGCTAATAACAGCCATTAGGCCTCACGGGAGGATCAAGTCTCAATCCCTCGTGGTGTACAAACACACGCCCCTCACCTAGCGTGGGTATCACCACCAAACAATCACAAGATATCAATTTCTCCAGGTTTATACCATCAAAGCCAGAGTTAAAACCGTTACTTACCTTAACTGCGTAAAATCCTACTCCGGGATGCCCTCGTCTCTAGACTTGGTCTGCAAAAGTGCCGAATCTAACCATAATCAGATTAATACCATCAACATGTGCTAAATAATCAAATTCCACAATAAAAACTACAAAATATACCAAAAATCTAAAATTGGCCAAAACCCATCCCTCAGGTCCACATCTCGAAATTCAGCCAAAAATGGCAGAATCAAAATCCTCGTCCTCTCCCGAGTCTAATCGTATAGAATTTATCAAAATCGGTCTCCGTTTGGTCCCTCAAATCCCTACCTAAAACTCTCCAAAACTCAAGCCCTAACTCCCTCAATTTCAATTTGAAATCATCAATTAAATCCCAAAAACAAAGATGGATTTATGAAATATAACCAAAACCGAGTAAAGAACACTTACCCCAATCCCTATGGTGAAAATCGCCTCCAAAATCGCCCAAATACAAGCTCCCCAACTCAAAATATGATCAAATGAACAAACCCTAGTTTTATATATTTTTTGCCAGTTATTCTGCCTTGTTTCTTGTGCTAAACAATTCCAAAACTCACTTTTTATCCCTCCAGTGGATTCCTTGTAAAATTTTAGTGAAGTTAGGCTTTTGAATCACTCAATTTGACCTTATAATGAAGGGGATATGCTGATTTCAATATTTGCAAATAGTGCAGATTTTTAAATACGCCGTCAGTGGTAATTTCGTAATTAATGTGAAAAATCCGACAACCTAATTCTTAGTTAAATGACCATAAAATTCTCATACGGTGTCCAAGTTCGACGATTCATTTTGTTACGGGTCTGTAATTACGATACTTATCTAATGCTTCAATCCAAAAAAATCAAAGCTCATTTGTTTAATATGATATCATTTATGTTTGACGAAACATCGTTAAAACATAAGAAAAACAAGCGCATCACAACCCAAACCTATCTGAAACTCACCTGAGGTCCTTGGGACCTCAACCAATAATTCCAACAAGTCATATATCACTACTCAAACTTAGTCAAACCTCTGGAATACCCAAAACAACACCAAAACACCAAATCAACCTCGAATTCAATCCTAAGAGCTTCTAAACTTCCAACTTTCGCCAATTCAAGCCTAATTCTACCACAGATCTCCAAATTACATTCTGAACACACACCTAAGTCTAAAATCGCCCAACGAAGCTAATCGAATCATAAAAATCCAAATCCGGATTCGTTTACTCATAAGTCAACCTTTCTAATTAAGAGACTAAGTGTTCATTTCACTCCAAAACTACTCCGAATCCAAAC
The DNA here is from genome assembly GCA_026770625.1 of Nicotiana glauca. Classification (NCBI taxonomy): domain Eukaryota; kingdom Viridiplantae; phylum Streptophyta; class Magnoliopsida; order Solanales; family Solanaceae; genus Nicotiana; species Nicotiana glauca. The sequence continues at coordinate 45,627 of MU672090.1, forward strand.
CTACCAACTCAATACAACTCAACACAGCTGAACAACACATAAATAAGTATAGATAGGAGAAATGGGATTATAACTCTCAGAACGAACGACTGAATCGTTACACTAGACTTGTATAATGTATCTCATACCGCATAGCTATAGGTACCATCCACCTATATCAGCTAATCCATGTCAAGCCAGGTACTAAATACGATTTTGTGACACATGAATTATAAAGGAAAAATGGTAAAATAAGAATATAGCATTATCTTTCAAGGAAAAAACAGAATCAATACTTTCAGTCAAACATCTAAATGAAATATAAAATTAAAGTACATTTTAACAAAGTAATACCAAAAACTGTAGGGCGAAGATAATAAGAAAGTATGGGAAAAATAGTATCTTACCGAATGGTACTTGTCATGCATTCTCACACTCTGATAAGTATTCAAATGGCTAATAGTTTAGAAAGCAATATGGTGGTGGTGTACATGAGTTATGCAATAGACCAGACACAAAAATAACTATTTAGTAAACAACATACTCAATTTCTTCCTTTTTTTTTGTCGATCTCCATATTTATGGCACAAGATTCTTATTACTCCCTTCCTTTTAAGGTCCCCTTAGGAATTTTTTCCATCAAAAAACAAAGAAACATGTGTTTTGCAAAAGCAGATGTCTTTACCGTAAAAATGGTAATAATAATTAAATTTGATTATGGAACTCTAAAAATACGTGATCTATTTTTATGATGGTTGTTAGGCAGTTGATGCAATGTGAAAGACTTAGAAACGGGATAAGAGTTTATAGTAAGGTGATAACCAAACCAATAGGTCAGCAATCGGGGCTCGAGCTTGTCGATTCAGGGGCCTCTACGTCGATTTGGGTGCTCGACAGGAAGCTATCGAAGATAGTTGAAGAGCGACTAATAGTAAGCGAGAGATGCCTTTGTAGGGCGACGGCACTCAAAGCAGGGAACACTAGACCAGGGCCCCAGAGTGAAAGTATTGTCTGGGCCTTCCTCACCCGTGGTTACTGACTTTGGAAAGATGGTTTCTCCGTCGATGTCGTCCTCTTTTTCCGCCAAAAGTACTTCGAGGGGTACTCGAAACCCGGGGTCGCATGCACCGAGCGACCGTGCCTCGATTGGAGTTGACTCTTTTGAAACTGAGGGAGCTGGGTTAGCAGATGTGCGCTCGGCCTTCGAGGAAGCCCAGCGGCTTCACTCCGTGGTGATTTTCGACATAGGCCTTTTGAGTTTTATGCATTCCCTTCCTTATTGGGTTTTCTTTTGCAGACCTTCGACAAGCTTAAGTCCGGGCTGCTTCACTGTGAGGCCAGGCTGCGGAAATCTCTAGATGAGGAGAGATCCCTTAGGCTCATTTGCGATAAAAAGGAAGTCGAGTTTGCATACTTACGGTATGAGGCGAGTCGGAGCTTGAATTATGAGAGCTACTTGAAGGAGCAGGTATTTGTTTGTCCTGAGTGAGTGTGTGTTCCTCCTTCTAGCTCTTGAGGCTAATGTTTTGTTTATCTCAGTTACAGAAAAAGACGAAGGCCCTAGAGCACCTTCGGGATGAAGCTGGCCGAGCTATGCGCGAGCATGATAGGCTAAAAGCTCAGGCGGAGGTTCAAGCTTCAGAGGGGAAGGGTGCTCTAGCTAAAGCTTCTACCTTTGAGGCTCAACTTCACTTAGCCTGTGACAATGTCTCGGTTCAAACAGATATGATTACAAAGCTCGAGTCTGAGCTTTTGAAGGTCATGGCTGAGGTCATTGATGCTCAGGTTGAAGCCGTAATGAGCCGAACTAAGGCTGACCAGAAGGTGGCGGTCTATTTGAAGGACGATGTCGATGCTCAAGCTGAACTGAGAAGGACCCTTGACTGCGAAGACAGGATCAAAGAGTATGCTCGTTGTAAGTCTCGGAGAAAAATTCTCGAGGAGATCCGTTTTAGGGGATTTGTCCTCTCAAAAGAGTTGGCGTAAGCGAGAGAGGACAAACATGGTGCTCGATCACTTCTGTCCGACGCTGAAGATAGTGAAGATGAGGCTGACATGCCATAGCCTTCAGGGGAGATGTGGATTTTACTTTCTGATTCTATATATAGCATTTTCAAAATATGTTTACAGATGGAGCTTGTGTTTTCTCGTATATTTGTACAAAATAAAACCTTGCGGCTTTATTTCTTCTGTATCATTTTCTGTTTTGAACTTAGCCAGACGAACTGGTCTTTGAGTTAGAAGGAATCTTTAGATTCATAGTATGGTCTTGAGGTTCATTGGACTGGCCCGTAGGCTCTTACGCACTTGGCCAATGCGAGCCTTCAGTATAAGCCGACATTTAAGCTCTTATGCCTTTGCTTTTAGGCATGTTTTGATCAACTGTTTTGGGTTCAGTCTCCGAGTCAAGTATCGACTCGAGCTCATTTGACCCCCAAGATGTCGAATTTTAGGCTAGCGACAATGGCTCTTACGTTTTTGGTCGATGTGACCTTTTGTATGGCTTGAGATCTTACACTTTTGCTCTTAGGCATATTTTGCTCAACTTTTTTGGGTTCAGTTTTCGAATCGGGTTTCGACTTGAGCTCATTTGACCCTCAAGTTTTATAATTTTAAGCTGGCCCTTAGGCTCTTAAGCGTTGGTTCGGTACGACCTTTTAGTGTAAGCTGGCGATAGAGGCTCTTACGCATTGGGTTGATGTGACCATTTATATGGGCTGGCGATAATGGCTCTTACGCTTTTGCTCTTAGGCATTTTTAGTTAGCTGTTTTGGGTTCAGTATCCGAATCGGGTTTCGACTCGAGCTCATTCGACCCTCAAGTTTTTGGATGTGTGTGGGCTGGCGATAATGGATTTTACGCCTTGGGTCGAAGCGACCTTTTATGTGGGCTGGCGATAATGACTCTTACACCTTGGGTCGAAGTAACCTTTTATGTGGGTTGGCGACAAAGGCTCTTACGCGTTGGTTCGATGCGACCTTTTATAGGCTTTATTTCTCCCTCGTTAAGGACTTTTTTGAAATGGTTTTTTCTTGACTCTTCGACGGTTTGATAAAAACCTCGATTATGAGTCGTTATATGGCGATGATCGAGCACCTCGGGAGGTTTGGCTTGGAGGCTGAGTATCTCGAAGCCTGTAATTTAGAGCTGACATGGTCGAAGCTCTTTTTCCTATGTCGAGGGCAGCCTGTTTAACCGGTTCTTTTCAAAGTAGATTCAAAGTAGTTGAAGGCCTGTAATTTTATAGCGACGGTCGGGTATCCCCGAGTCACGTTAGTTTGGCTGGTACAGCCTTGTGATTGTAGTCATTTGTGCTTGGTCGGAGCCATTTTTAATCCCGAGTAAAGTAGTCTCGGCGTCTATATCGAGGGTATGCCTTTTAAAGGTCTTACAAGTTCGATATATAGCCTTAACTTTGAGATCAAATTTACGCCTTTAGTAAGGTCTTACAAGTTTTACATGCCTTTGAGGTCTTACGATTTTGGACACTTGGTACAAGTATGGTTCATGCCTTGCTTGAGGTCTTACAGATATTGCTACTTGGTACAAGTGTGGTTCATGCCTTACTTGAGGTCTTACAGATACTGTTGCTACCTTATGTAGGTCTTATGAGACCGAGTCTGCCCGTTTGAGGTCTTATGGCCTCGGGTTTTTAGTGAGTGGTGATTGGCGATAATCCCTGAGTCATCGAGGGTATCTTGGCTCGGGAGCCATTACTCGTAAACTTGGTATTGTCTCATTGAGGGCTTATGATTTTGGAGATTCCAACCTGGAGGCCGTGTGATTTTTGAGATTTTGATGTCGGTCCCTGAGTGTTCAGGACACTTTCGATTTTAGAGACATTTCATGGTTTTGATGTTGCCTCGTTGAGGGCTTATGAGTTTGGATTTTCAACCTGGAGGTCGTCCAAGTGTTGAATTGTTGACGCCAGTCCCTGAGTGCTCACTACGTTTTTGCTCATTTTTGCAAAAATGTTGAGTTTCTTTTGAAGCGTGAAATGCTTTGATGAAAAGTATTCTTCTATTACTTGGTACAAGTATATAAGTTTTTTCCATTGGGGGCCCGACTATCCTATGCGGACACGATTCGTTCAACTGTTTGGCCCGGTATATCATTTTCCTATTGAGACTCCATTCGGCATTTCTTGGCTTCTCCGAGTAGATGGCCTTCCGGGGGGATGCCCACCAGTATTCAAGGTTGATTGCAAGAAAAGCCTTGAATACTTGTTGAGTCTTTCTTAGGTAGCATGTGGATGTTACCTCGTTAAAAACCTTGCCGGTAAAACCCTTTTTGGGATGAAACCCGGTGGAAGGAAAAGAGTGAAACAGATGCTTTTAAAACTTTAAGGTCTTCAAGCTAGGTTAGCATTCTGACTGCCTCGATCGGGCGCCTGCATAAGGGTTAGTATGAATTATAAAATGAAAAGGGATATGGTTATACCTTAGTGTAGAGTGTGCCGGCAATGTTTCGAGCCCCAATATCTTCCAGTCGCTTGCGATGAGGACACAGTACGGTCCTCTGCTTTGTTTAATTGGGCTTAACCTCTGCTTTATTTAATCAAGCTTAATCGAAGATGTAGTTTGCTTTGCTATTTTACTGTTTGGTTACCCTTTTGCTCCTTTGCAGGTGGAGATACTGGCGTTGGCGCCACATCATGCACCGCAAACATTTCTCTTGCCGCATTTTGTTCCCCGTAGACAGTTTTAATCCCATCCTTTGTCGGGAATTTCATCATTTGATGGAGGGTGGATGGTATTGTTTTCATGCAGTGTATCCACGGCCTCTCGAACAAGGCGTTGTACCTCATGTCTCCTTTGATGACATGGAATTTAGCATTTTGGGTTGTGCCGGCCACATTGACTGGGAGGGTGATTTCTCCTTTCATTGTTTCACTTGCCATGTTGAATCCATTGAGGACTCGAGTGGCGGGTACAATTTGGTCAAGCAGTCTGAGCTATTCTATTACCCTCAACCTGATAATGTTGGCCGAGCTACCTGGATCCACAAGTACACGTTTAATTTGAAATGTATTTACAAGGAAAGAGATTACCAGTGCGTCGTTGTGAGATTGATACAAGGTCTCAATGTCCCCGTCACTGAACGTGAGAGCATCCTCAGGTATGTAACCCCGGTTCGCTTTTCTCTGGAGATAGATATTTTTGTCCTTCTCATCAGGGGTTCATGTGGGACATTGATGCCTCCCAAGATCATGTGGATGACATGTTATGGCTCATTCGTTTCATTCTCCTTGGCCGCCTCTCTTTCCCAAAACTGATTTTTGTTCTGTTCGCTTAGGAATTCTCGAAGGTGACCTTTATTAAGTAGTCTGGCTACTTTTTCTCGGAGCTGGTGGCAATCATCGTTCCTGTGATTGTGCGTGTTGTGAAAGTCACACACTAAGTTATGATTCCTTTGCGGAGGATCCGATTGTACAGGCCTGGGCCACCTAGCGTCTTTGATTTTGTTGATGGCGAACACGATGTCTAACACATCGACATTGAAGTTGTATTCTGATAAGCGAGGTGCCTCCGTTGGCCCCGCGTTCTTATCAAATCTGGCTCTATTGATGAGTCCCCGAGGATTCTATCATCGGTTTATCCTTCGATCGTTGCGAGGTGGGTTGCGCCTTGGGGCATTCCTTCTTTCTTCGGTGTATGGATGGTACATTTCTTTGTTTGTCTTTGGCTTCTTCACTAGAAGCCTGCTTGGGTATACCGAGCTCGAGGGGGCTCCTAGCTAGTCGTTCTCGACCCTGATATTTGACTGGTATCGATTGTGAACGTCCGACTAGGTCACAGCGGGATATTTGACCAGATTCTATTTCAGCTGCTTTGCAGCCACGGAGCTTCATTCATTCAGACCTTGAGTGAAGGCCTGTACTGCCCAGGCATTATAGACTGGTGGTAAAGCCATTCGTTCCATCTGAAAGCGAGATACAAACTCTCGCAGCATCTCATTCTCCCTTTGCTTGATTTTGAATATGTCAGATTTCCTTGTGGCCACCTTAACGGTCTCGGCATGTGCCTTTATGAAGGAATCAGCCAACATGGCAAATGAGTCTATAGAGTTTGGGGCTAGGTTGTGATACCATATCATTGCCCCTTTATAAAATGTTTCCCCAAACTTCTTCAGCAGGACGGACTCGATCTCGTTGTCCCTTAGGTTGTTGCCCTTTACTGCATAGGTGTAAGCGGTAACGTGCTCATTAGGGTCTGAGGTACCGTTATATTTCAGAAGATTTGGAATTTTGAACTTCTTTAGAATGGGTTTCAGGGCCGCTTAGTATGGGAACGACTTTTGTACAAACTTCATTGAGTCCACACCTTTCAAGATCGGGGGTGCTCCTGAAATTTGGTCGACCCTGGAGTTGTAAGTCTCGACCTTCTTATCGTTGGCTTCTATCATTTACTCGCCTGATTCGATCGTTCTTGTGAGGTCCTTGAGCATCTTTATGATGGAGAGATCGGCTATCGACCCGTTATTGATCGATCTCTCTAGTACCTGCTCGGCCGGGGGAGCCGTCACCGGTGTACTGTGCTAGGAGTTTTCTGGTGACTTTGCAGCTGAGCAATAGTCAATTGTTGTGCCTGCAACATTTCAAAAATAACGTGAAGGCTAACCTCCCATTCTTCCCTAGTCGGGTTTTTTTGAGCTTCTTGTTGGTCTCTTTGGTGCACACTCATGTTGCTGTGGGAGCTTATATCGACCTATTTGGCATCGCGGGAGAGTTCGTCCACTAGAATTGGCCCTGGTGTGTTCTCAAGGTTTCGTGGTGGCACACTAACACCTGGAACAGCCACACCATTCTCCCTGTGGTTCTCAAGATTGTCGTTTATTGAATCAAACATTTCGACCTAAAATCAAAGATCTTTGGACAAGACAAAAGTGTGAAAGATAACATGCGTTGTGTAATGAAACCAGTAAGAAAATAATCAATATTATTTTTAGCCCCACGGTGGGCGCCAAACTGTTTACCGTGAAAATAGTAATAACAATTAAATTTGATAATGGGACTCTAAAAATACGTGATCTATTTTTATGCTAGTTGTTAGGCAGTTGATGCTATGTGAAAGACTTAAAAACGAGATAAGAGTTTAGAACACGTTGATAACCAAACCGATAGGTTAGCAATCGGGGCCTCAAGCTTGTTGATTCGGGTGCTCGGCTGGGAGCTATCAAAGGTAATTGAAGAACAACTAACAGCTATGATAGAATCAATAATGGCTCTTTATGGCCAATAATAAGCAATAAATGAAGAACAATAATGAAGACAATGAATGGAAGCAATAATATCAAGAGAATGTGTTAGAGAGCAGAGAGAATGTTCTTGTGTATTTAGTATGGAGCAACAAATGTTTACAAAATGACAAGGATCCCCTTTATATATGAGGGGGGATTCCAATATAGTACAAAATATATTAATTACAAAGATATGGAGATGGGACAGCTAGTTGACGCCCTGATTAGGGTTTAGGCCCAGCCTGTCAGACTTTGTCTGCTCTATCTACACGCCTTGGGAACTCCCCACTTTTACCATAGCTGTGGTCAGTACTGCCCCAAGATCGAGCATCGATGAACCTCGAAGGGGAGGCTCGGGCGTAACCTTGAGCCTTCGAGACGATCTTTTGAGGTGCTTCGATGACGAGGAATTGGAACCTCCGATTCCACCGTATACAAGATGAACATGGACTCGTATTAATGGTTCTCAAACTCCTTTGCTAGGTCACATGATTCACATCTGATTGATGGCTCCAACATCTCACGGGAAATTAATAAGAGTATCAGGGAATGCAAAACTTCTTACTTCATTATGCCATTTTGCTGCCAATATTGTTGATTATGTGTTAGTTGTGATGACCAACGATCATTTTGATTGCGATATCCTTTCCCTAGGTAATGCACAATAACTACTGATAATAATGGATAGGCACAACAAATACTCTTAGAATCTAACTATCATAGCAATTTGCAGTTCACACCAATGTTTCAGGGAGTACAACTTAATTAGCACAACAAATTCATATCCCCTAAATATCTATTCATCTACACAATTTTTATAGAACTAACCTAGTCATGAACAATTTTAATTGAGAATTTATCGGTGTATTTTAAATCCAAACACAGATTACCTTCTAAGAGAAGAACACTATAATTTCACATGCATCCCAAAGATTGTCCGGAAAAAGGTAGCCTCAGTAGATTCTACATTGAATTAATCATGTATATTACGCTGAGGTCAAAACACAATGAGCAGTCATAAAAGAATCAGTGAAAATATATGCATGTGCCATGAAAAATGAATGAGAAATTCATCTAGTTACATGCTTCACTTGGATTCATTCTTTAATTTTTTTCAACTATCCCAGATGGCATATCTTTTGATAGATGATGAGGTACAATTATAAATAGATAACCGAACAATTCTCAAAGTTTAAACTTAAACATGAATAAAGATAGGTCTAGCGTTCACTACATAAATTAAGTCAATGGTTCGCAGATAGAAAAAGAATAAAGATAGAAGCATCAGCAAAATAATAATGCACCAACAAATATAATAATGAATTGAATACATGCATTTCCTTGGTATTAAATTATATTATTATTTTTTCCAAAGAACTATTATATCAAGCATTGAGTTACAACTACCAACTTTTGTTTTTAGCTCAATATTTACGAAGTAACCTCAAAGTTTGAAGCAAATTACTCATTTGAACATGAAAATTATTTCCTTGGACTCATAATAATATTGCAGAATGAAGTTCCAGAAAAACTTATGCATCCAAGACAGCAAAAGAGAGCGAGTAAAAGGATTATGAGCTTCAGGTGAAAGTGGTTGAGGTGGTCCAGAAAGTCAAAGCCTCTCCACAAAAGCTCCAATCTTCATCTAAAGTGCTAAATGAAATAACATATTTTTGTTATAATCCAACAACCAAACATGATCTCAAAAGAATCGATTTCTTTAACAAACCTGCATGAGTCAACAACGGGTCAAAGAAAATTTAGTTCACGCCATGAAGATCTAGCGTCATTATTTGTGCGGTGTTCCTTGTGAGATCTATACTGATTAATGGAGTTTTCAACATCTGTTCAAGCAGAAGGACCTTAATTTGCGTCATAGGAGGTGGTTAGAGCTGCTTAAAGATTATGATATTACTATTTTGTACCACTTGAGAAAGGCCAATATGATTGCCGAAGCTTTGAGTCACCGGGCAGAGAGTTTTGGGAGTTTGGATTATCTACCAGCAGCAGAGAGGCCCATGACGATGGATGTTCAGGACTTAGCCAGCTAGTTTGTGAGATTGGATATTTCAAAGCCTAGTCAGGTTCTAGCTTGTGTGATTTCTCGGTCTTCCTTATTTGATTGTATCAGAGAGCGTCAGTATGATGACCCTCATTTGCTTGTCCTCAAGGACAAGGTCCTGCATGATGATTCCAGAGATATGGCCATCGATGATGATGAGGAATTGAGGATGCAAGGTCGGATATATGTACCCAATGTTGATGGGCTTCGGGAGTTGATTTTGGAGGAGGCCCACAGTTCGCGATATTCCATCCATCCGGGTGCCGCAAAGATGTACCAGAATTTGAGGCAGCACTATTGGTGGAGGAGGATGAAGAAAGATATAGTTGTGTTTGTAGCTCAGTGCCTCAGTTATTAGCAGGTGAAATATGAGCATCAGACACTGGGTGGCTTACTTCAGAAAATAGAGATTTCGGAATGAAAGTGGCAGCGAAACATCATGGACTTTGCAGTTGGACTCCCATGGACTTTGAGGAAGTTCGATGTCATTTGGATGATTGTGGATCGCCTGACCAAGTCCGCGCACTTTATTCATGTGTGTACTACTTATTCTTCAAAGCGGTTGGCTGAGATTTATATCCAGGAGATTGTTCGTCTGCATGGTATTCCAGTTTTCATCATTTTAGATAGAGGTACTCAGTTCACAGCACGGTTTTAGAGAGTCGTACAGCATGAGTTGGGTACTTGGGTGAAGTTGAGCACAACATTTCACCCCCATATGGACAGACAGTCCGAGTGCACTATTCAGATTCTTGAGGATATGCTTCGTACGTGTGTGATGGAGTTTGGACGTTCTTGGGATCAATTTTTACCACTTGCAGAGTTTGCCTACAACAATAGTTACCAGACCAGCATTTATATGGCATCATATAAGGCTCTGTATGGAAGGTGGTGTAGATCCCTAGTGGGTTGGTTCGAGCCGAGTGAGGCTAGATTATTAGACACAAACTTGGTTCAGGACTCTTTGGAAAAGGTTAAGGTGATTCAGGATAGACTTCGCATAGCCCGGTCCAGACAAAAAAGTTATGCGGACTGGAAGATTCGCGATGTTTCATTTAGGGTTGGAGAACGGGTCTTGCTTTGGGTTTCACCTGTGAAGAGCGTTATGAGATTGGTTTATTGACCCATTTGAGGTATTGCGACAGGTCGTGGAGGTTGCTTATGAGCTTGCCTTACCTCCCAGCTTGGCAGAAGTTTATCTGGCATTTCATATTTTGATGCTCCGGAGGTAACATGGTGATTTGTCTTACATATTGGATTTCATTTCAGTCTAGTTGGACAAGGATCTATCTTATATTGAGGAGCCAACGGCTATATTGGATAGGCAGGTTCGAAAGCTGAGGCCAAAGATCATTGCATCAGTAAAGGTTCAGTGGCGGGGTTAGTTGGTCGAGGAGGCCACTTGGGAGACCAATCAGGATATGCACAGCCCTTACCCTCACCTTTTCACCACTTCAGGTATGTCTCTATGCTCGTTCGAGGATGAATGAATGTTTTAAGAAGGGGAGGACCGGCTGATCGTTTTGAGAATTAATGCCCCAATCCCCTATTAATTGCTTCCCCGGTGTCCATTTTTGTTATTATGATTTACCGGGATAGTTCATCTTGCGTTTCAGAGTGTTTTGGGATACTTAATCCTTAAATGAGAGCTTAAATCTTAGAATTCGGACCATCGTTAGAGCAATGTGAATACGGCTCCGAAATGGAATTTTGCCAATTTGGTTAGCTCCGTTGAGTGATTTCGGGCTTAGGGGCGTGTCCAGATTATGTTTTGGAGGTCCGTAGCTCATTTAGGCTTGAAATGGCAAAAGTTGAATTTTTGGAGTTTCGGGCCAATAGTGAAATTTTAATATCAGAGTCGGAATCCGATTTCAAAAGTTGGAATAGATCTGTAGTGGTGAAAGTGACTTGTTTGCAAAATTTGGGGTCAATAGAACGTGGTTTGGTTGGCTTCGGCATCGGTTGTAGAATCTTGAGATTTCAAGTTCATTAGGTTTAGATTGGAGGGTGATTCGCGGTTTTAGCATTGTTTGATGTGATTTGAGAGCTCAACTAAGTTCATATGATATTTTAGGATTGGTTAGTATGCTTGGTTGAGGTTACGGGGGCCTCGGGTGAGTTTCGAATGCTTAACGGATGAGAATTTGGACTTCAAAAATTTTTTGAAGTGTAGAACGTGTTATTTTCGCACCTGCGGATTTTGGACCGTAGGTGCGGTGCTGCAGAAGCGGCTGAGTGAACCGCAGAAGCAGAATTGGACTTATGCATCAAGGACCGCGGATGCGGTCCCGTGACTGCAGATGCGGCCCTAGCCCAGATAAGTGATTTTCGCGCCTGCGATGGTTTTTTCCGCAGGTGCGGTTCCGCAAATGCGGTGGACCTCTCGCAGTAGCGGGATCTCTGGCAGAAAAGGGCCAAGTCGAGGGTTTTATCCCATTTTTAATTTTGGGGCTTTTGGAGCTCTGTGGGAGGCGATTTCTTGAGAGATTTTGAAGGTGATTTATTGGGTAACAAATTCTAAACCTAATTTGGTTTTAATACATTAATCTATTGTTATTTTCCCCAGAATTAAGGAATTTGAGGGTGGAAGTTTGGAAATTGGGGAAAAAGTTCCCTAATGGAAATATGAGTTTTAAATAGGAATTTGACGCCGGATTGGGTTGATTTTTGTACGAGTGAACTCCTGAGTGATGGGTGTTCATAATTCGTAATTTTTACCCGATTTTGAGACGTGGGCCCAGGAGGATTTTTGGGCGTTTTCCTAATTTCTCGATGTAGCTTTAAATTCATTAGCTAAATTAGTTTCTTGTATCTATATTTATGTTATGTAATTGATTTGATTCGATTTGGGCCACTCGGAGTTGGATACTCGTGGCGAGAGCATGATATCGGATTGATTTTGAGCTTGGTTCGAGGTAAGTGGCTTGCCTAACCTTGTGTGGGGGAACTCCCCTTAGGATTTTGGTACTGTTATTATATGAATTCGGTGTACTTGAGGTAACGAGTGCGTACACGTACTAATTGTTGAAAAATCTCGTTTTCATTTAGTAAATATCTATATTTTCCATTAATTGAGCAATAATAGTTTATAAAGCCTCCTGTTTAGCTTAGGAAAGCATGCTTACGTGACTTAACTGTCTTATTTGCTTAAACTGCTTATTTGGATTCTATGTAGCATGTTTAGGGTAGAAATTACCTGTTTCCTTGATACGAACTTGCATAAAACTGTAGACTTCCTTCTTAAGACTATTGTGTATGTTGATTTTGTTGTATGTTTATTTTGGGACTACGGAACGGTATTCCGGGAGATCCCCATGCAAATTTGTATTTGGGACTACGGGACAGTATCTCCGGAGATCCCCCTGTACTGGATATTTAATTTAGGTCTATGGAACGATATTCCGGGAGATCCCCCTGCACATTTACGATTTGGACTACGGGATGGTATCCTGGGAGATCCTATGTACATTTACGTTTGGGACTACGGGACGCTATCCTGGGAGCTATCTCTATGTACTGAGTTATTTCTTTCGGTGATTTTATTTTTCATTCACTGTTAGTATTTTAACTCTACTGCCATATTTCATACTATTTTACATATATATATAGGGTCCTGACCTAATCTCATTACTACTCGACCGAGGTTATGCTTGTCACTTACTAGGTACAGTTGTGGTGTACTCATGCCCTTTCCTGCACATATTTTTTATGCGCAGATCCTGGTTCTTCTTCTCAGCCATACTTCCAGTGAGGCGAGTCGATCCAGAGACTTCGAGGTATATCTGCTGCGTCCGCAGACCTAGAAATCCCTCTTTATTCTCCTTTTAGTTATAGACTTTTCCTGTATTTTCTTCTTTATTAGACTTTTGAAGTTAGAAAAACTATGTACTTCTTTAGCTTGTGATTCATGAGGTTCCGAGTGGCAGTGCTATGTTCAGTTCGAGAGTGTTATTATTGTATATGCCGAGCGGCCTTTTAAACTTTTTTATTATATTTACCTGTTAATTGTTAGTTTTGTATCTTTAATTCATTTTCCGCAAATTGTTAGGCTTACCAAGTCGTAGAGACTAGGTGCCGTCACGACAACTCACAGAGGAAGAACTTGGGTCGTGACACCGGTAATGTTTAAGTCGGAGCAAAGCAACACTCAATCCTAAACGGAGAGAGAGAGAGAGAGAGAGAGAGAGAGAATAGATAAGACGTGGCTTTTCAGCTTCGAAGCAAAAGATACGTTTTCGTAGATATTGTAAAAAGTCAACAATGCCCTCAACTATAAAACTAATGACACTAAGCACACACGTCAAAACTCTAGCTTTTCTATAATAACTAGGCAGGGATAGCCCGTGCCAGCACATGCCCAATATATTAGATATTTAGCCTTTTCTTTTTCAATTGCAGCAATGATAGTAAACAAATCAAAATAGATAATCATAATCAAACGAGTTTTCCATACAACATGAGCATAATTTCATTTTTTTATTTATGTGCAAAAAGGAAATAAGAACGATGCCTTTCAACAACCAATCAAGAGCCCTCATTTATTGTGTCTTTTTGAGCTTGCTACTTAATGGAAGACTATCATGGTCCGCATTCCATCGAACTCTGTTGTTTCTCAACAGTTTGTTATTAGATTGCCTAGTCTTATAGGCTGATATTGCATATACTGATCAATTTATTAACACTTGGACCACCTTCTTACTTGGTAGAAGACTTGATGGTGCTGCTGCAACACAAAAAATGAACTTATACCAAAACAAAAGAACGATTCTTTCAGCTTCAATCAAGTCTTCAACTACCCTCTTGAGGGTCTAATAGTCCTTCGTACTATGTCCCACTACTCCAGAATAGTATTCACATCCAGCATTAGCTCGGTGCGAGGGATACTCGGGGTTCGGCTGGTTCGGGGCCACTGGCTGCATCAGATCTAACCTGATTAGCTTTTGAAAAAAGCTTGAATACGATTCACTAATAGGGATAAGTTGATTCCTTTTAAGAGTATCTCTTGGGCGAGGATTGTATTGGGGAACATTTGGTTGGGGATTATATGGAGCTTGGTAGGGATGTGCAATTTTGGGAGATGGATCTCGCTTTTGTATATAATGTTGTGGCCACGTGTAAGGTTGCGCATTCATCACCGCATAGGAAGGCAGTGCCACGACATAAGGAGCATCTTGATAGGATAATAGTGTTGTGGTACCTTAGGAAGAATATATGATTGGTTGAATATCCTGCGGGTCCCCTACGAGCTCGAAGCCATCATGGCCCCCTGCGGAGGTTCAGCAAAGGAGTACATGTCACATATGTTATTTCTGGTTGAACCTGTGGACCCTAAAAGTAAACATTGGAGGCTCAACATACAGCTGTGGTATAGTTGCTTGTGTTGTGGTGCAGACTGGTGTTGTAGAGAACATTGATGTCGGTGCCTTTGAGGCCGGCACCTGGGGCGAACCACAAAAATCATTTCGGGAAAGTTAGTCGGCCTTGATGGTATCCACATGGGATGAGCGGGTTGGGCATATGGATGTTGATAACCCCACCTGACCTCGGGATCAACTCAGAGAACTCAAGGATTGCACTTGGGTATTCCCTACCATTATACTAGGCGTCCCACATTTTCATCATGTAGAGACACAACATCCTATTTTCTTTAACAATTGCTAATTCTGGTTGTGGAATAGCTGATGCCCGGCTATCCTATTGATAATTGGTAGATAACTGCCGGAGGCCATAGGAACCTTGCCTCTAGATCTTCTTAAGTATGGATGAGAAGCCATATTACCAACAAAATCTACCACCTGAACAGAACCTAACTAATTTGCATACACCACAACCTTATTAGTTTTGAGACATTTAACATATAGGAAATCACATATTGTGATGCAATGCACCTAATAGTTAAATACTTCTACCATGTGTTTGAATGGTTGCGTGTTTCTTCCCAGCTATTAAATGTCTCTTTTCACTATGTACCTCTTTTCTTTCATTACCACTCTCTTTTTCCTTTTTTTCTTGTTTTGGATTTCTCACATCTTGATATTTTCTCTTTTTGTTGTTATCGCTCTTTGTTTTTCTCTGTTTTTTTTTTTGTTAATCTTTTATTTCTTTCTTTTTTTCGGTTTATTTTTTACTCAATTTATTTATGGAAATGATCGAATTCGATGGGGATTGTCTACGTATCATGACGCTGCATAAATTAGATCATTACGTAGTTTAAGAAACAAATAGCTCCTAATCATGGAAAAATAATTTAAATTTTGAATTTTGAATTTTGAATTTTTATGATTGTTTTTCAAAAGAAAGACTATTAATAATTATTTTTCTTTTGTTATGAACTTTAGAAATTTTAAAAGTAAAAAGAAAAATATTTTGTTTGAATTTCCATTTGTTTTCTCTTTTTCTAAAGAAGAAAGAAAATATTTTTTGAATTTTGAATGTTGCCCCTGCATTTTTTGAAAGAGAGACTTTTAAGAAAATATTTCAGATTTCTGAGTTTTATTTTTTACTTTACAAAAGTACTTCTAAAGAAAAGCGAAATTTATTTTTAGACTTCAATTTTTTAATTTTTTTTTATGATATTTAAGAAAGAAAGACTTCTAAAGAAGAAAAAGAAATATTTGAATTTTTGGGGAAAATACTTCAAAAATAAAGGAAACCCTTATTTTGAATTTTGATTTTTGATTGATTTTTAATTTCTTTTTCGTATGAAAGACTACGGAAAGAAGAAAATATTTTTTGGATTTTAAAATTTCTTTTTTTTTTAATTTTCTAAGGAAAGACTTCTAAAGAAGAAATAAAATACCGAAAATATTAGTATTACGCTAGTGTCACAACCCAATTTAGGATCATGACCGGCGCTTAAGAGCAAGTTCTCCCAAGTAAGCCTCATCTGTAATTTACAAAAAATCGAACAGAGTTTCTCCTATTTTAGGACTATCCAAAGATAAACATGTCTTAGAAATCAACAACACAACCAACCAATATCCACCAAAATAAGTCATAATCCTCATTCACGAAGTATTTCTAACACAACAATTTCAACTTCATCTCCAGGTATACGATGGGAAAGTCTAATACGAGTCACAAGTCTATATATCTCACGACCCGGACTTCCCACCATCGGGAATCGTGATGGCGCCTACTAATGGAGCTAGGCTAGCCAAACTTTAAACATTCTCTAATAAATCTCAACAATATGAATATACGAAAAATAATTAAATAAGAGCGAAAGACTTTAAGTTTAATAAAAATGAAATTAAAATGCACAAGTTTAAAATATATCTCTACCCAAAATCAGGAGTCACTAGCTCACGGACAACTAAAGAGTGCTACAACAAGTTTGAATGAAACGTAAACTGTCTGCTTCGGTACAAATAATAACAAACTGAATAAAATAGAAAGGACTCCGGGCATGCGGACGTCAGCAAGGCTACCTCGAATGTCCCTGGACTGGAAGCTCGCTCCCAAAATGCTACTGCTACTCAATTACTGGTCCAACACCTGGATCTGTGCAAAA
>MU672090.1:77724-130262 GCA_026770625.1 Nicotiana glauca
TTTTTTTTTGCCTTTTATTTTAAAATAATTTAAAAAATCCAACTTGAAACTACTCCTACCCAATTTGAATGGGTAGTTATTTTTTTTACATATTTATTTTTTATTTTTTTTATATTTAATTATAAGATATCTATATTTATTAATCCAAATAAAGTATCCAATTAATATATATATATATATATATATATATATACATATATATACATACACACACACACATATGGTAGTTTTTTTATTTTATTTTATTATTTTTTATTTATATATATACTTAAATTTTTAAATAATTACCAATAACTAATTATAAACTAAATAACTAACTATGCCATGTGACATTTTTTTAGGTTGCCACTTGGCTTAAGGAGAGAGCTTTTTCCTCTCTTTTTAATAATATATAGATATAGATTTTAAAATTATTTTAAATCTCTAATTGAAAGTACTTCCCGATTTGAATGGGTAGTTCTTCTCTTTTTTTCATTTTTTATAGCTTTTTTTTTTGCCTTTTATTTTAAAATAATTTGAAAAATTCAACTTGAAACTACTCCTACCTAATTTGAATGTGTAGTTATTTTTTTATATATTTATTTTTTATTTTTTATATTTAATTATAAGATATTTATATTTATTTATCCAAATAAAGTAACTAATTTATATGGTAGTTTTTTATTTTATTTTATTAATTTTTTATTTTTATATATATTTAAATTTAAAAATAATAACTAATAACTAATTATAAACTAAATAAGTAACTATGTCATGTGGCATTTTTTTAGGTTGTCACTTGGGTTAAGGAAAGGTTTTAATAATATATATATAGATATATATATGTTTGGGATTATATTTAAGAGAGTATAATAGACGTACGCTCAAATCTCCCTTCTTCACTCTCTCATCTGCATCCACAAGTTACGTCAAGTAGCGAACAAAATCTGAAGGAGTCGGGAGGAAATCCAAGCCGCGCTCATCGTCGTTTGATCCTTCATCAACTTTTTCACAATCTACTAATACAGAAGGGACACAGCGAACTGAAACGACACTCTTTTTAGGCGGCGAACTTGGTTCTCTTTCGCTACTGCTAGGTACCCTTCTTTCTCTTTGACTTTTTTCTTTTTGATTTCTACGCTTACACTTCAAAATTCATCATTATGCTAAAAGCCCTAATTTCTTTTATTCCTTGTTACTTGATCTTTTTTTGTTTAACATAACATTTTGGGTTGGTTTGAAATTAAGGCTTGATGTAAAAGTTGTTCAAACACTTCATTTTCTTCATAAAAAATTGACCAATTATTGGACTTCCTACTGATGTGCTTAATAGAATCAAAAGGTAACGTGGTTCCCATTTCTGTTCTTCTGATTTTTTCCTGTACAATAACAAATCTGAATAATCCCCAGATAATCTTTATATTTAATGTTTGTTGAAGAAGCAGTCAACAAGAAAGACTGATTTTGTGTCAATTGAGTCATTAAAAAAAAACAGAATTGAAAATACAATTTCTTCATAGGAAGATCAAAGTGGTGGTTGAAATTGGATTGTGAAATTGGTTTCTGCTTCTTCATTCCAACTTGAGCCTGGGAATTTTGGTTATTTTATGAAGGTCATTTTGGTAGTTGTTATGTTGTGAATTGTCTCGTTTGTCAGTTCATAAACTTGGTAAATTTCAATGCTTAAGATTTTTATGCTACAGAGATAGTTTTTAGAAGCTCGGATATGCCCATATTAGTGAAGTTCTGTCTGCTGATGTAACTAAGTGTTAGCTACTCTGCTCGTAATTTCGCAATATCAGTCTGACATGTTTTATGTTTAATAAAACCTTATCTTATCAATTAAAAAAAAGTTTCAACGACTCTGCTTATAATAGGGTTTTAGTATAGGGCGAATGTGTCAAAATTGAATCTTGGGTAGTGAAGTTTATGTAAGGGGTGAAGTTTATGTATTGAGAAAAGTTTGAAAACCGAGTGCAGTATTTAGATTGGAGTTGTAATACTAATATAAAAAGTATAAAGTATTAATATGTTGATTTACCAGTAAAAGGGAAACTACATATAGAACACAGTCAATGCAATGAAGAATTAGTTTGAAGCAGAGAATAGATTGCACTGTCTAAGATGAAAGACCTAAAAAGACTTTGACTAAGGTGAGGTCATTTTTAGGAGACAAACACAATTGAATTGTTCCGATAATATTCATTATTAGGCCATCTAAGAGAAGGGAATATGTAGGAAAATAGATTATTAATAATGAGTCAGAAAACAAACTAAAAGTTTATAGTAACAAGTTGAGCGACTTAAGACAATCATAAATCTCTATGATAACCTTTGTATTGTCGATTTGGGATATCGTATTTTTATAACAATTTCATGGTTTGATGAATTTGTCTTTCGTAGAATGAAACAGGCTAAAATGCAATTAAACAACTATATTAAATAACTGAAATAACATTTAGCCTATATATAGTCTATATGTATAATAATATAAGGAAATCAAATATTGAATTTTAGTTGGTTTGAGTGGTGGTTTATTTTTTGGTTATTGTGGAACTAGTGGATTTATTCTTTCTCTTTGGTTAATTTGTTTGTTTGGATAAAGCAGATAGGTGAAGAATGCTTAATCAGGAATATTTAATATACCAGAGAAAGAGCAAAGCAATGTTCTTTTATTCTTTAATCTGCCATTGTAGTTCCTTCTTCTTTGGTCATTTCGCTTATTTCTGCTAGCCATGTGTTTTTTCCTTCCTCCGACTGTTGAGATGATTGTACCTTTGCTGTTTGATATGGCTACTGTTGTGTGATAAATTTTTTTGTTTAATTGATACATGTGCATGAAAAAGTTAGCTTGCTTATGGTTGGTTGTTTATTGTGTCAGAAAAATCTCTGGATTCAGTAGGTTTCATATTTTATGATACATTTGACTGTTGCAATCGTAAAACTGCAAAGTCAGGGGAGTATTTTGATGAAGTCTTGGCATATAGAATGTTGACATGAACATCTGAAAGTGTGATAAAATATAGGGGATGCTTTTCCTCTATTTATTTTTTCCATTAGACGCCTAGTATATTTATGTTTCTGGTCAAGTTTATTGAGTGGGGATCCCCTAAATGCACTAGAGGACATTGCAGTCTTAGATATTACAATGATTCACCATTTGATGTCAGAAATGAAAACAATTCTATCTATGGATATCATGTGCATGTAATGTGTTTTATCTTCAATTTGATCTAAGCAAATAGTTTGACAAGATGGATAAACTCTCTTCTTGAAGGGAATCATACTAATCTGATACAAAAAAGATTGTGTCACAATAAATGGATGGAATTTTTGATGTATTTAACTAAAATAATGCTTTACTACCGACTTTGGAATAACATGGTGATCATTGATGCGCTGATGTTCTACAAAGAAAAGTTCAACACGTATTATATCTTGCAATTTATATTGGTGGTGGTATGATTAGGTAGAGGATGTTATCTTAGGAGCGGTGGGAAGATAGTTTAGGGGGCAGGGGCGAGGGCGAGGATGGGCTGGGGCTGGTTCGAGGATTAATTTAATCATCCGTTCTTTTAAACTTCAGTTTAATTTTTTAACAGATTTTTCATGCTATTTGGGGATAAAAGCTGATATGTATTGTAAATTTTCTTCTACAAAAATTTGAACTGTTCCTTTGAATTGGATGGATGATGGATCATTTGATTAATGTTGTTGTTGTGGATGTATTATCTAATATTCACTTGTGTGGTTGAGATGGTGGTTTAGTGATTTGACTTTTGGTTAATAATCTTACTGTGAGATAAATAAAGGCTAATTAGCCTTAAGTCCTTCCATAGCATTCTATACAGACTTAAAATGTCAAATTTCTACTTCTTCTCTTTATGAATTATTCATTCCTAGGTAATTACTAAAACATGAAGATGGGTTCCTTTAGCTAGCGTATGGCCATAGATCCCAAATTTTTTTTGAAAAATCTGATTTGGGTGAAGTTTGGTTTGAAGATGAAATGTGTTTGGACATACATTTTCATAACATATTTTCCAACTTTATTTTGGAAAAATATGTATATAATTCCCAAGTTTTGGAATTTAGGCCCAAAATCAGCAATTGAGGTGATTTTGGGATTTGGGATTTTGCCAAAATGTGGACAAAATTTATGGCCAAACATGAGTTTTGAAAATAAATCCCAAATTTATTTTGGCAAAACTCATGGCCAAACAGGTTAGAATGTTTGAATTCATGTTTGAAGAATGTTGCATAGGCTGAGATGCTTGAAGATATGCCCACATTAGATTTAGTTGATCTTAGAAGAAAGGGTTTGCAAAATGCTTGGCCTATATGAACAAGAACTTTCTTTGTGAAATAATGTTCGTTTAAAGGGCTTTGAGTATTCAGAATAATTTGGATGTCTCTTTCATTATGTTATTTTGAAGTAAATCAAATGTCTTGATCCCAGTTTTGCTCTCCCATGAAATTGTATCCCTATTGTAATATTAAGATGCAATGACTAATGTTTACACTGTTTTTTTCTGACTTCAATTAATATGCTCACCTAGCCTTTGCTAACTTCCTTTGATCAGGACAATGCTAATTGCCAATCAACTAAATTAAAGAAATGGCAGAGATGAGGTTACTGGTGTTCAACCGAGCATGCACAGAGTCATTCCTGTTAATAAAATTCTTGGAAAGAGCTAGGGTACATGTAAGTATGAGAGTTTTGCCTTTTATGAGGTAAAAATATTAATGTAACATTATTGAAACTTTAGCTTTCTTTGTGTTGCAGGTTGCTGGTTAAATCAAACCAAAATTTCGTCTAATGCTTTCTTGCACCTGCATCTCACATACATACCGATCGACAAGGTATAAATTTAATTTGTGAGACAATACTTTTCTTTCTATTTTCTGTATGCGATACGGGATATGTTATGTGCGAGCGAAAAATAGTTAATAGTTGTAAAAGAGTATAGTATACTTGCTAAATTTTGTAACTTTTTTTGGTTTATAATTATTATTGGCTTAGCCTTGAATAAAATTATGTAGACGGGCTACTTTATATAAGATTTGTCGTTGCCTTTCGAACATATATGAAGTATGAATTAGGCAGAGAACATTGCAATAAACTTTTTCACAATTCTAAATGGAGAGCAGAAAATGTTAAGCATCCTTGGCATGAAATACCATCTTCTTTTTAAGTGTTTTCCAAGAAGCTACTCATTTTTCAAGGTTCCATGCTATTATCAAACTCCGGTAACTTGTTTGGTATTAGGATAGAGAATTTATTGATACTAATGACTACTGTGAGAATGCACGGGAGAAAATATATTATTGATTAATTAATTGACAATGATACAATGAGCCCTATATATATAATACATGTCCTACTCCTAATACATATGGGATTAAGGTTATTTACTACTATTCATACAATGAAACTAACACTCCCCCTCAAGCTGGTGCATATAAATCATATGTACCGAGCTTGTTACATATATAACTAATACAAGAACCAGTGAGGGACTTGGTAAAAATATCGGCAAGCTGATCATTCGACTTCACAAATTTTGTAGCAATATCCCCCGAGAGTATCTTTTCTCTAATAAAGTGGCAGTCAATCTCGATGTGTTTAGTTCTCTCATGGAACACTGGATTTGACGCAATATGAAGAGCAGCTTGATTATTACACACAAGTCCCATCTGACTAATCTCACCAAATTTCAACTCCTTGAGCAATTGTTTGATCCAAATTAGCTCACATGTGGCCATAAACATTGCTCGATATTCTGCTTCTGCACTAGACCGAGCAACCACATTCTGTTTCTTGCTCTTCCAAGACACCAAATTTCCTCCTACTAAGACACAATATCCAGACGTAGAACGTCTATCAGAAGGTGATCCTGCCCAATCAGCATCTGAGTATCCAACGATCTGCTCATGGCCTCGATCCTCAAACAATAAGCCTTTGCCTGGAGCTGATTTTATATACCGAAGAATGTGGACAACTGCATCCCAATGACTATCACAGGGAGAATCCATAAACTGACTCACAACACTCACATGAAAGGAAATGTCAGGTCTAGTCACTGTGAGGTAATATAATTTTTCAACCAACCGCCTATATCTTGCAGGATCGCTAAGAGACCCCCTCTATCCTGGCAGAAGTTTAAAATTCGGATCCATCGGAGTGTCAACAGGCCTACAACCTATCATTCCTGTCTCCTCAAGAATAGGCATACTTCCGTTGTGAGATCACAATACCTGAGCTAGACTGAGCGACCTCAATACCCAGAAAATACTTTAGTCTGCCCAGATCCTTAGTCTGAAAGTGCTGAAAGAGATGTTGCTTCAACTTACTAATACCATCCTGATCATTGCCGGTAATAACAATATCCTCAATATAAACGACCAGATAAATACAGAGATCTGAAGCAGAATGTTGATAAAGTACAGAGTGATCAGCTTCACTACGAGTCATGCCAAACTCCTGAATAACTGTGCTGAATTTACCAAACCAGGCTCGAGGAGACTGCTTTAGACCATAGAGGGACCAGCGCAACCGACATACCAGACCACTAGACTCCCTCTGAGCAACAAAACCAGGTTTTTGTTCAATATAAACCTCATCCTCAAGGTCACTGTGAAGAAAAACATTCTTAATGTCCAACTGATAGAGAGGCCAATGGCGAGAGCAACCATGGATAGAAAAAGGCAGACTGATGCAATTTTAACCACGGGAGAGAAAGTATCACTGTAATCGAGTCCAAATATCTGAGTATATCCTTTGGCAACAAGACGAGCCTTAAGTCAATCAACCTGGCCATCTGGACCAACTTTGACTGCATACACCCAACGACAACCAACAGTCGATTTACCCGAAGGAAGAGAAACAAGCTCCCAAGTACCGCTCGTATGTAAAGCAGACATCTCATCAATCATAGCTTGTCTCTATCCGGGATGAGACAGTGCTTCACCCGTAAACTTAGGGATAGAAATAGAGGACAGAGATGACACAAATGCACAATGGGATGATGAGAGACGATGGTAACTTAAACCGATATAATGAGAATTAGGATTAAGTGTGGACTGTATATCTTTTCGTAGTGCAATCGGTTGATTAAGAGGAGACAAGTCCGCAGTATTAGCAGGGTTAGGTGCAAGACGTGAATCAGTTGGGCTTGATGCTGGGGCGAACGACGATGATAAGTCGGGAGTGGTGGAGCTGTAGAAGGTTGAACTGGACTAGGCGGTGGCATTGGAGCTATAGTTGGTGGAATTGGACTAGGTGGTGGCACTGGAGCTATAGCTGGTGGAACTGGACTAGGTGGTGGCACTGGATTCGGTTGTTACACTGGAGCTATAGGTGGTGGAGTTGTTACAGGAACTGTAGGCGGTGGAGCTACGGAGGAAGATAAATGGGAGATAGGGACTGAATCTCCAAAAGAAGGAACGGGTAGCACCTCAGAAATATCTAAGTGATTAACTGGACCTGTGAAGTATGATTGAGTTTCAAAGAAGGTAACATCAGCAGACATAAGAAATTGCTGAAGGTCAGGAGAATAACATCGATATCCCTTTTGCGTTCTCGAGTAACCTAGAAATATGCACTTAAGAGCACGAGGAGCTAACTTATCTTTTCCTGGAGTAAGGTCATGAACAAAACACGTACTCCCAAAGACACGGGGTGGAAGAGAGAACAAAGGTAAGTGGGGAAACAGGACAGAGAATGGAACTTGATTTTTGATAGCTAAATATGGCATACGATTTAATAAGATAACAGGATGTAAGAACTGCATCCTCCCAAAAATGCAGCGGAATATGAGATTGTATGAGTAGGGTACGAGCAGTTTCAATAAGATGTCTATTCTTTCTTTCAGCTATCCCATTTTATTGGGATGTGTACGGACAAGATGTTTGATGAATAATCCCATGGGAGTTCATAAATTGCTGAATTGTGAAAGACAAATACTCTAGGGCATTATCACTATGAAATGTGCGGATAGAAACCCCAAATTGATTTTGAATTTCAGCGTGGAAGGTCTGGAAAATAAAAAACAACTCAGATTGATTTTTCATCAAAAATATCCAAGTGCACCTGGAATAATCATCAATGAAACTGACAAAGTAGCAGATTCCTAAGGTAAAACTAACCCGATTAGGACCCCAAACTGATAAATGGACTAAAGTAAAAGGTGACTCTGCTCGATTATCAAGACGCCGCGGGAAATGGGAGCGGGTATGCTTACTGAGCTGACACGACTCACACTCTAGAGTGGACATCAAGTACCATTTTTTGAAGTTTTGGCAAATTGGGATGTCCTAGCCGTTTATGTAATAAATCTGGTGAATCTGTAACGGGACAAGTTATTGGAGGAAGACAAGTGCGAGTCCATGTGATTTTGCAAGGATAAGGTAATAAAGTCCATCCGATTCACGTCTGGTACCAATGATCCGCCCTGTACTACGTTCCTGTATAAAAATAAGGTCATCAAGGAATAGAACAGCAAATTTAAGTGATTTGGCTAAGCGACTAACGACTATGAGATTAAAAGGACTAATAGGAACATAAAGAACTGAGTCTAAAGGTAAGGAAGGAAGTGGACTTGCTTGACCTATTGCAGTTGTCATGGCTTGAGACCTATTGGCAGTTGTGACCGTTGGAAGAGATTGAGAATATGAGATACTAGTGAAAAGCGATTTGTTACCAGATCAGATGCACCTGAATCAATGACCCAAGACTCAAAAGGTGAAGATGGGAAGACGCCAGTCATGCTACTATTTGTTGGAACAACAGAGGCTAATCCTGAAGATGTCTGTTTACGTGCTTTGTATTGAAAGAACTTAATATAAACCGGTAAAGAAACCATCTGGATTAGATTTAATGCATTCGATCCAACGAATTGTGAGTCTTTGGCGTCTAAGAATGACATTATATTGTTCATGCTGGAAAAGGTCAGAAATTTTCTGGGGATCACTGTTCACGCCGGAAAAATCACTGTAGTCGCCGGAAAAAACTCAAAGTGGTCGGAATCAAACGAAAAGGGTATGGATAGACTCGAAATTACTAGGCGATCCGACTGTCCTACCGGAAGTTTTTCAAAAAATGACCGGAACAGTGCTCACGCGCCAGCGCGTGGGGCGCGTGGGTCGGATCTCGCTGGGAGGTTTCTGGCGTGTGAGGGCGCGTGAAGAGGAGTTTTCCGGTGGGGTTTACTGGGGTTTGGTCGCCGGAGCCTTGGGAACCCTGTGGTGGTGTTGGTTTTTGCACAACACCAATGGAAAGTGATTTTGTTACTGACAGCTTCTTAAGTCGCCGGAAAATTGCACGGCGACGAGGTCTTTCTTCCCGGAAGTTGCTGGAATTACGCACAACTATAATTTTCTCACTGAAGCTCTGATACTATGTGAGAATGCACGGAAGAATATATATTATTGATGAATTAATTGACAATGATATAATGAACCCTATATATACAATACATGTCCTACTCCTAATACATATGTGATTAGGGTTATTTACTACTATTCATACAATGAAACTAACAACTGTTACTCGTGTAAAGAGCTGTTATTACATGATATTTATTCACTAGCTACTACGAATAAGAAAAATAAAAATTAAACTACTCAATCATCTTTAACCACGGATCCATCAAGTGGTTTATTTTCTCATCAGGCTGCTCAAAGAAGTCTGCCACATCCAAGTGGGTGATGTCAAATTCATTGTCATAGACAAAATTAGCATCAGAGCCTTTATTCTTTAGAGATGCTTGATAAAGCTCAACCAAATGTCTTGGTGTACGACAAATATTTGCCCAATGCCCTTTTTCTGGGCAACGATAACATTTCGCTTTTGAACCATTTGCCTTTGGCTTCCCATCTTTCCCTTTCCACTTTTAGTGGTTATTTTTCTTTGGGGGATGATTAACACCAAGAAAAATTCTTCCTTGTTCACGGCCACGACCACGAATAGGGCCACGGCCTTTTCCACGCTTAGCATAGTGGGAATACACCTCATCCACTTCAAGCAATGGTGTAGACCCAGTGGGTCGATTATCGTGATTTCTCATGAACAGGTCATTGTTTCGTTCAGCCAAAAGGAGAAGAGAAATTAACTCAGAATACTTCTTGAAACCTTTCTCTCGGTACTGTTATTCCAAAACCATATTGGAGGCATGAAACGTTGTGAACGTTTTTTCAAGCATATCATAGTTAGTGATACTATCTCCACAGTGTTTCAATTAAGAAGTAATTATGAACATTGTAGAATTATATTCAGAAACAGACTTAAAGTCTTGGAGCCTTAGATGAGGCCAATCATATTATCCTTGTGGAAGATTAACCAACTTTAAGTTGTCATATCTTTCGTTTAAGCCATTCCACTATATAAGTGGATCTTTGACTGTGAGATATTCTATTTTCAACCCTTCATCTAGGTGATGGCCCAATAAAATCAAGGCCTTAACACAATATTGGGTAGATGCTTTATTTTTATCTTTAATGGCGTCTCCAAGACCTATTGCATCTAAATGGATTTCAGCATCCAACACCATGTCATATAGTTCTTGCCCGAATTTTCAAGAACAACGAACTTTATTTTCATAATATCAGTAATAATTAAAACATGAGAAATTATACCGTAGTCTTCTCAAAGAACTTCTTGAAACTGTAGAGTCTCGTGCTGATAACGTGTAATAAAATAATAAAGAAGAATATTGCAAAGAAAGATACAGAGAATTCTTATTACTTTGAGATGGATTATAATGGAAAAGGACCCCTCTATTTATAGGGAAAGAGTGACTTAGCCACCAAGTAAATTCTCTCTAAAATATAAACATTCACCTTAATAAAACTCTATTTATAACATTATCTAATTTTTGAATGATTAAAGTAAAACCAAAAGGATGGCTTCACTAATATCTTTGACTACTTCCACTCAAATTCAAAACGAAAAACAGAAAACTATTTTCTATAGCAAAGCATAGTTAGCCTAACTCTTACTAAAAAAACCCACTCAGAAAGTTTAACCAGAAAAGACAAATTGGAGTACAAATTAAGATCCTTATCTAATAAGGGGAAAAAATAGTAGAAGTGTAAACTGATTAGGTCACCGGTGTAGCAGCCAAGAACCCAACCCAAACGGTTTCAACCTGGCTTTTCCCTTGCTTCAACAAAGATTAAAACCGGAAAAACTCACAAAGCTTTCAAGATAAGAATAAAGGAGTTAGAAGGTAGGAAAAGAGTTCAATACATCCACCAAATCATCCTAATCTATCTATATATACTATATTGAAAGCACGAAGGCCCTTAGCGAAATGTCGTTCGCGTTTTTTACCCTTCAAGAATAGATTTTATGTTGGACAATACTGTAATTTAAGTTAATTTCCTATTATTCAGGACTTCAAAATCAACTAAAATTTTGATTATTAAATTTTCCTTATTTGAACTTTGAATAAATTCCTAACATTTAGGTTACATAAATCTTTTTCTTATTTTAATTGTGTAAATTAATAGCTTCTTCTTACACATACATTATATATTTACTTATCATAATAGATCTATTCTTAGTATTGAAGTTGACTATATATACAATCTAAACGAAATATGTAAAGACACATTAGTAAGAAAGTATCTTCAAGTAAGTTTACAAACAACATAGCGACATTTGAAAATAATAATAATTTATAGTAATAGTAATAAATATTACAATATACTTTAAGTTTTTTTGACATGTTGTAATATTTACTTATATCAAATCAAAAGCTCAATTACAATATTGGATAAGTAAAGCGTATATATAATACTCTAATTTATAAATTGAAAGTAATAGCAATAAATTATAGTTTAATTTATAAGAAATTTTAAGTGAGTTTTAAGTAAATCTTCCTACATATTTCCTTAAAATCTTTTCTTATTTAAACATGTAGGTAGTCATAATATTTAAAATTTTAAAATTAATTAATATAATTATAATAACTTATATATTACTCTTTAGAATATTGATACAATTTTATCCAGTATAAAATTTATTTTTAAAGAGTAAAAAAATTGATTAAAATTTTGTGAAATTAATTTTGAATGAAAATTCAATACAAGATATTGATCGATTTTTTTATCCTTTAAAAATATATGTTACCTTAGATAAAATTATCATTTAATTATTTTTTTAATATTTTAACACTTTGATATCAACTAAAATTTTGCTTATTAAATCTTTTTTATTTTAACTATGTGGAAACACTAATATTTGCTCTTTTTAACCTAACTTAGTGGTAGTATTTAACTGAGCACGAAGTCTAAAAAGGACGAAAGATTTTAAAATTTATGGTCTAAACAAGCCACAAATGTTTATGCAGCTATAAATCATCTTTTTAAGAGCAAATTAAAAAGTTTAACATTAAATTATTTCAAGTAAGGAAGTATGAATTTTATTTTTAGGACATATTAGAAAAAGAATTATGACACATAAATTGAGATAGAAAGAGTAGGATTTTAAAATCTAATATTTTAGCTTATATAAATCATTCATTTAATGAATTAGGTAACATAACTATAATTCTTGCCAAAAAATGTAGTAAGCCAAATCAAACAACTTTTTTTATCGAAAAATCATTAGAAAATATGGGTTCAACGTTCTCTTAATTGCCTTCGGACACAATTAAAAGTACAATAATTTTTATAGCAATTAAAGAACTAAGATAATCAATAAATTTGAGTTTCTTGTTTCATGACAAAGCAAACACTTGTGCTAG
The DNA here is from genome assembly GCA_026770625.1 of Nicotiana glauca. Taxonomy (NCBI): domain Eukaryota; kingdom Viridiplantae; phylum Streptophyta; class Magnoliopsida; order Solanales; family Solanaceae; genus Nicotiana; species Nicotiana glauca. The sequence goes on from MU672090.1 coordinate 90,453, forward strand.
ATAGACACACAAGATTTTTATCCATTTAAATGAAGGATCAACATTCTTCATTTTCAGAAACTTACACTTTTTTCTTTCATTTCTATTTTATAACTCAAGTATATATTTTTGATATTTATAGAATTTTTTACAAAATCTTAATGCTCATTAATATGGGTACACGCACAACGCGCGTACCCCAAAACTAGTGTACTAAAAGGCATTTTCTCTTCTCGTTACAGTTTCAACTTTTAAGTCAATTTAATAGAGAAATGCCCTTTTCTAATCCTTATTACTGTAACTCGAATTGCTCCATTAGGTTAAATTTTGTCCTAGTTAGTGTATGCTGTAGGTCTTTTGAGTTAAATGTTATTATGTCATGGATTAGAATGTTTTTTGTATAGGTTTCAAACTTAGAAATGAAAAGAAACAAAAAGAAAGAAATATGTCTTAATTATATTAAGAGTGTAAGCCGAGTGAAGAAAATATTCCATTTATGTATTGAAAGATTACTTGGTTGATAAATTTCTTTGTTATGAACCTCAGTTGCTATTGCTTTTCTTCATTTGTCTGAACAGGTTATTGTCATGTACTATTTATGTAGCTGATGCTCTTTGGTGTTGGAACGGCAAGTTCATTTTGTTTCGAAGGAGTATATATTAACTCTACTATTATAGTTGGTAATATTTTCAGTAGAAGAAGTTTTAGTACAATGAAAGAAGTTGGAACTGATAATGCCTCGAGTTTGCTTACATCAGAATCTGTGGGAGAGGCTCCTGTTCTACGTCCTGTGTCTGTCAGAGCAAAATGTTCTTCAAATGTTCAATCAACCCCAGAAATCGAAAAGAAGTATGTCCATGGTGTTTATGATGCCATTGCTCCCCATTTCAGTTCCACTCGGTTTGCAAAGTGGCCTAAAGTGTCAGCTTTCTTGAACTCATTATCTCCTAGTTCACTCATCTTAGATGCTGGATGTGGAAATGGGAAATACTTGGGGTTAAATCCTGATTGTTTCTTTATTGGCTGTGACATTAGTGCTGCTCTTATTAATATATGTGCAGATAGAGGACATGAAGTTTTGGTTGCAGACGCTGTGAACCTACCATATAGGACTGGGTATGGTGATGCAGCGATTTCTATTGCTGTGTTGCATCACTTAAGTACCGAAGATAGGAGGAGGAAAGCGGTGGAGGAGCTCGTCCGTGTTGTTAAAAAGGGTGGGTGTATTTTAATTACTGTCTGGGCCAGGGAACAAGAAGACACGTCGTTAGTTGAAAAATGGACACCACTTAACCAAAGGTATATAGCAGAGTGGATAGGACCAGGAAGTCCTCGAGTTCGTAACCCTTCATCTCCTCGCACCCTTGAAAGCATACCAGAAGCAGAGGAAAATGGTGTTGGGGAGCAGTTGAAAGACCTACATGCAAAGTCTTCAAAAGTAAAATCAGCTGAAGTTATGGACTCACCCGCTCAGGATAAAGGTCGTTCTTTGCTTACTGGATCTGGAAAAGGTTATGCAGAGCAACAGGAATTCTTTGTTCCTTGGCACTTGCCTTATCATCAAGCTGAAGTAAGTGGGGCTTCAGCTGTTGCCTTAGCTAGTGGTTTGGCAAAGAAAGATGATAAGAAGGGGTCTATGGTGTATAATAGATATTACCACGTTTTTAGTGAAGGTGAACTTGAAAGGTAATTCCTTTTCTATTTTATATAAGAGGAATAAAGATTTTCCCCTAATTTTCTTGTTTGACTGATTTCATTCTGTCAAGTCGCTATATGTTAACAAATACTTATCATGGTTGTTAAATTATATAATCTATAACATGATGACTGAATGTCGTTACACTTCTCGCAATTGTTCCATTATGTTTTTTTTTTGTGGCTAGGAAAGTGTAAACAGTTTGTGTCATTCTTTGAGTAGAAATTTAGTGTACAATCAATGCTCTGACAATAATATGTTCATAGAGTTTGAATGTCTTAAAAACATATGATATTTGGGTGGTCACATGTGAGCTTTTGAAATTGTATTGACCTCAAAAGAGCAATGAGTTTTAGAGTTCTGATTATCTCATTATAGGCGATGCTAGGAGTCTCTTTCATCCTCATTCAGAAGTAATTTTGATGTGTTACTGTTCTCTCCCAATAAACTGAAGTGCATGCACATAGATGAATGAAACAAACAAAACAAATACAGTTGATCAGTTTTTCTTGATAAGTAAAAATAGGTTCTTTTTCCCTTATTGCAGGGCTTGTGCTTGTTTGTCTCTGAGTCATTTCTGAAGTTCTTTTATTGCTTCTTTCATAACCTCCCCATGGACTGAAGGGAAAGGCTTTTGTGTATTTGGGGTGTGGAGTGGCAAGATGAGGCAGTACTTCTCTGTTATTTAGTTTCGCAAAATTAGAAGTTTGACCAATTTGTAACAATGAGCTGCACTAATTGACATGTTCTGTTCTTTGATAGGTTGGTGTCTGGTCTGGATAATGCCATTCTCGTTGATAGATTCTATGACAAATCAAATTGGTGCATCATTCTTGAGAAAACATCGTGATAGTGTTGAACTTTTCAAATGATTCTTGCACTTCCATTTGGCGAAGTCAAATCTACTACCTGAAGACAATAACCCTAGTTGTGAAAGGGTGATATTGTCTTGATGCAAGGATTGTATTCTACAGATTATGGAGGTTATCAACAGAAACATATGTCTAGTTTTTCATTCTCCGCTGCTCGTTTGGTTGTTGCCTGTATCTCTCATCCTGGATTCCTGGTGTTATCACGTGCCTGATGTGGTTATGCATGACAGTATCTTGTAAAATATAATTCTTTTTTAAAGATTTTGGGTGACAGGCCTGAGAACAAGGGGTTTTGATATCCCAATAGTTACTTCAGTTTTAGGAGATAACATTCTCTTGAATAAATTTATGGCTGTGTTTTTAAGGGAATTGAATGCATTCTCCAAGTAAGCAATTTAGCACTATAGACTTTTTGTCCAACTATTAAAGTTTCTACATGTATTTATCTTTTGACATTTTTCAGTCCAGTTGAGTACCAGGCAATTTTGCATTCTGCTTTTATCTATCTTCCCATAAGCAAATGAAAAGTCGTAGAGTGTTATTTTGGTTTTAGGCTTTTTTCAAATACATAATATTATCAGTCACCTCTTCACAAGTAAGCAAAGAAAGATGCACCCAAAAGAGTGGTTTAGTAATCACTGGAGTAACTAATATTTTTCCCATCTCCTATTCCGTTCTTAGACTCAGATTTTGTTTTACAGTTTGAATGGATCAATTAGCTGTCATTTTTCTTTAACATGTTGTTTTGGACGAATATTATTTATTCCATTTAACCTTTCAATTTTTTCCTTTTTCCTTTTTTCTTTTCTAATTTTTATACAGTACCAACTGACTCTGCACTTACAAAGAAAGGGTAAATAAAGAAGAAAAAAAAATATCATAGAGGATTTGGATTGATCTGAATACCACTTTCTTAAAATGGGCAAGTTATTTGGAGACCACCATGTTAGATTCTAAACTTCTTTTTTGTATATTGAAAATTTATAGAGGGCATGATTTCTCTTGGCTCTTCACTTCTTGAACTCAAAGAGGAGTGTCTGATCTCTTCTGAATAGCTATTATTGAAAATTTAAAAAGTTCTACATATAGATCGATCATTAATAAAGTCATTTATAGAGTACCATGTAAAGAAAAAATTAATAATATTGTTGGAGTTTTATAATTTGCACCAAGTTATTTTTATATTTTTTTCATTCGATCTATTTTTCTGTATAAATAAAAAAGGTAGATAATTCAAACTGAACTCCAAAGTTGATCAACCAATTAAATGTTTAATATTTGGAAATTGTAATCGGTAGACATCTACATTCAAAAAAGTATCGCACCCGGAACCTTGAACTCCTAGATCCGCCTCTGACTATTAAAGCATATATAAATAACATCACATAACTTTGTTTTGCATGAAATGACAGAGAAGAGAAATCGATGCATATAAATAATTACCAAATCGAATACATAAAAAACATCGCATGCTAATTGCTGGATATTATTTGGATACATTTTGGTACAAATGTACACTCATAGAATGAGTTCCAAATGATACGCTACTTACATCCATGTAAGAACAACAACAAAATGTACTCAAATGACGGTTGAAAGTATCATATCTTCCATTATAATCAGGAGCTAAGTTCAAGAGGTGTTATACGTATTAAAATGCGTTTGCTCTATCCTACCACAAATTTGAGTTTAAACCCCTATATATTATTACAAGATACCACATATATCTTCCAGAGCATGTAATTTCACCTACTTCATCTTCCTCTAGAAATTGCTCCATTTCTTGCATTTTTTGTTGCAACTTCCTCAATCTATAGGACCCTTTGCATCTTGTTTGAGTTTTCATTTATTTTCTCCTCAAGTTTATCTGCTGCAGAATCTATATCTCTGCATTTAGGTGATCAATATCATCTTTCACATCGTAAGAAAGGAAAGGGCCACACTTTGTAGTACATATCTCAAACTCTACACGTATAATCTTAGTGGTTTACAACATATCCTAGCATGAAATCATCTTGTCCAACAAAAAGGACACCTCCAATCCTGTCAGTTATATATGAAACATGAATCAACAACTTTTAATGAGCAAGTTGTAAGCTATAGCTATGAATAATTATATCATGCAACATTTCAATTACGTTCCGCAGATGGCATATAAAATATCACATATTAACATAAGCCATCTAAGAAGATGGCATATTTATGATCAGGTGATCACGCCCAACTATGCCTTATAAAAAGGATAAGCGGTCGTTGCAAATATAATTCGGGTATTTAGCCCAGAGTCGAATCCCACACGGAATTAACCTACCAATTACTTTTGTTAGACTCACTGAATTCTCCGAAATCAACTTCCCAGATATTTTGAATAACACTTGGTGATATTTCTACTAACTATATCTGAATAAAATTAAGTAAACTAAAAACTAACTATGACTGAGTTGTAAACAAATTAGAGAAGGATCTAAGGTTGTGATTTTCCCTATTGATGGAATCCCTTCTTGTGATATTCTGTATAGATTTGTCTAATCATCTCTATCGATCATGAGCACTCTTACTATCATAAATCTCTCCCGAGTAATTACGATAATTTACTAGATGCACTCTTTCGAGTTACGCTAGCTAACTTTTATTACAACTCACTTAGATCGAACCCAAGATTTCATTATCCCTAATCCCACCTTTAAACCCTCGGTTATTGATTCCTCATATACTTTTGGAGTGGTGTTGTTCAACAACAACCTAAATAACTCTCTCCCGATTAATACATATTAAATAGGTAGATGTAATTGAGGATCCTATCAATTAACTACAAGAAGAATATAGCTGAACAAATAGAGATTAAACTAGGCAACCTATAATAACACAACAAGAAGTTTATCCCTCAACAGGTTCCATCAAAACCCTAGACTAAATAATTAGCTACTCATGCTCATAGAACAAATATCCAAAGTAATTTGTATAATTAAATTACAGAGTAAGGATAAAGAGATGTAGAAATCAATATTTTCAACTCCCAAGTAGTGTTCCATGATCTATTCTTGCCTCTGGTTGCAAAAGTCCTTCAAAGTGGCATTTTTGGGTCTATTTATATGTTTGGGACAATACCTAAACGTGTAGGTCCACTCCTAGTCAAACGGGGAAACATTTAACACCTTCAAAACTCAAACTGGGCCTGGCCTTAGGCCTGGCGTCGCCTGGAAAACGCCTAGCTGGCCTCGTTGGATAAAGCCAGCCTAGGCCTGGCTTTAAGCTGGCCTCACCTGGATAAAGCCTGGTTAGGCCTGGCTTTAAGCTGGCCTCACCTGGATAAATCCTGGTCGAGCTGACTTTTGCCCGACTTCTCCTTTTCACCATTCTCGAGCGCCCTTTTGACATTTAAGCATTCCTTTAGCCCTACTTTCATTTCCGATGCACCTACACATAAAATAGCCTCCATTACGCTCAAACAAAGTGTATTTTAACATTAAAGCATGCGAAACGTGAAGCATATAATGTGTAAAACCATAAATTATAGCCACATATCAATACCCCACACTTAAATATTTGCTCGTCCTCGAGCAATCACATTACATTTGTGGACACAACCTATTAAGCAATTCTCTTAAATTATTATGCCAAGAATCTTTAAAATAGTTTAAGTGCAGGGGCGTGACATCATCGCCTTAATAATCGACTCACAAACACCATACTTTATTCACAATTCATTTACTTACTCTAATATGGAGGTCAACAACATTACCTTTCCCTTATGAATTATGTGCCCTCACCCAATCAAAGAGCTTAGTTCCACACTTCATGAATTTTAATAACATAGGAACTTAAGATATAAAAAATTCACTCTCTCAGAAATAGCATTCATATACCCCAATAACGTGCCATAAGCTTGCCCTTAGTGTAGTACTTCACTAATCGAGTTCATTCAGTCTAAGATCAAATATGACTTTTATTGATTGTAACGTAGGCTGCGGGCCGGATAGTATACATTTGGATATGAGTGACTATACCTCCCTTAAGCACTTTAATACACATAATCCAACCTTCAATTCCATACTTATGTCAACCCAAGATTTCACCTTACTTCGCTATATTTCACCCCTACTTCTTTAAGCACCAAGACATCATTGCCACCACTATCAGGATTTATGTATTCTTTTTTTTTCATACACTACTGTGTGTGTGTGTGTGTGTGTGTGTGTGTATATATATATATATATATCCCAATGGAGTTTATTGACATACTTTTTTTTTCAGTGCACCTTTCTCCTTATTTCATTGTTCCACTCAAAAGCCAATCCACCACCCCGCACTTTAACTTTTCCATAATTCATCACAATTCAAGTTCTTATGAGAGGTGACAAGGTTCAAATATACAGTTGATTCAATCAACGGGCTATGGCTTGTAATGTGGTTACCAAAGAAACATGATTATAGGCTCAAAGGGGTTAACTACGATATATAACATTCAAGCGGGTATTTTATATATATCTGGCTTAACAAAGAACTGTCTATATCATTTCTCAGATTGAATAAAACTACTATTTCACTTTGCACACGCACGGGGCAAGTTCTAGACATCAAATGCAGTGCACAGAATATATGCAAACCTCACACAGACATGGCACATAACTCACTCAGGATTGGTTCTATGATACTCCACTCAAAGAAGTTAAGCAAATTTAAGAATGCACGATTTAAGGTATTTATCCTAGAGTCAAGAATTGAGCCTAAGCGTCTCAACCAGAGTACTCACTATTCTCAACGCATCACAAAGCTCAGAGATATTGTTGCGATTTAGTGCTTAGCCACGTGATTCCTACTCCTAAAAAAACTAAAACTACCTACACCCGATTCAACTAAAAACCCTTGGAAAAGAATCGTGGCCCAAAGAAAAACCAAGATGGAATTACTACACTACCTAAAAATTTTTTTTTTGGTATTTTCTTTAAACTTGCTTCCCTCAAGAAAAATGTCTAGGAGGTGCGTCGTCAGGAAGAGTTCAACCTATTTTCGTTTTTCTGTTCTTTTTACTTTAATTTCTGCCTAAAAACAAAACAAAACAATCCTAGCAAATTCTAAAAAGAAATACAATCTAACAACTGCTAATTTCTATCACTAACAAGAAAACACAATAAAAATAAAAACAAACCAATGCTAACAACTAACAATAGCTACAAGTTTTCAACCACACTTAAATCATGCAGTGTCCTCAGTGCATACACAATTAGACACGAAAAAATAGAAAGAGTAGGATTCAAGAGACTCCCTGATCAAACAATGTCGTCATCCTCAGACGCTCTCCACTCCTCATCATGGTCGTCCTCATCATCATTACCATCTCCCTCCAACTTGCCAGGGTTACTCAGACTTCACCTTGAATTTTCTTAACATTAGAATCAAACAACAACACTTTGGATACCCGTGAGCCAACCCACACTTAAGAGGTTAATGTGGTTCACTTTTACATAGCACTAGATTACCAATCTTGGAGACTCGGGCTCCAAAGGGGACTAGGACTTCCCTTGAGGCATTTCATTAAACACTTGACGAGCACTAATGCTATATGAGTTCTTATGGACTTGAGCGATTGCCTCATCCTCCCAAATCGGCTTGGGGGTTCTATACTACCATGCATTTTCAAAAGCTCAGCAACATTCCTAAGGGATTTATGGGATTGGGTCACACAAACACCATAAAATCGTGAAGAACAACCACCCTTTATGAAGCACAAGCAACAATGGAGGATAACCAATAATGAGGGACAACCACCACTTAACATATGTATCCAACTCAAAATTACCAAGAAAAGAGATAAAATCATACCTTTGAAGCTTTTTGAGGAGTAGTATAACTTAGAATTTCGGATGAGTGGGAGGGTTAGCAAGATGAAGCTTGACCTCTATGTGGATGGTGATTATGTATGGGTGAACAATCAATTTGTGCAATGTGTTTGTGTGTTAGTGAAATTTCTTCTGGAGCTTTGTATGTGTTGATAGAAATGAGGTTAGGGTTCGCTTGAAGAGTGGTTTAGTGAGTGAGGCATGTTTATGATATGAGTGTTTGACAAAAATAGGACGAAATAAATTAAAGAGCCAAAAAAATACTTACCTTCCGTTAACCAGGCGTCGCCATCCTAAGGCCTGGCTGACCTTGGCGTTAACCAGGCGTCGCCAACCTAAGGCCTGGGTGACCCTGGCTTTATCCAAGTGGGGCCAGCTTAAAGCCTGGCTGACCCTGGCTTTATCCAGGTGAGGGCAGCTTAAAGCCTGGCTGACCTTGGTGTTTCCTAACTTCGCGCGATGTTTAAATCTTGCTCGACTCGCCCAAACTCACCTGCAAACTTGTTAGTATCTAAAAATAAAAAGAAAAATTCTAACTACACTAAAAATCAACTACAAATTGGGTTGCCTCCCAACAAGTTCCTTAGTTAATGTCGTGGCACGACAGTTACAATAAGTCAATGGGTTGCCTCCCATGAAACACCTGGTTTAACGTCGCGACATGACGCAGATGAGCGCATTTAAGGCTCACTCGACCTCTGTGGTCCAGTCAGATGGATCATTGACACTTCCTTGGTTTCATCCATGCCTAGATATGGTTTCAATCTTTTCCCATTGACTCTAAATGTGTGGGAATCTTTCTCTGAGGCAATCTCTATGGAACCTGAAGGGAGCACCTCGACCACCCGAAATGGTCCAGATCATCGTGACTTGAGTTTACCCAGAAATAGCCTTAATATTGAGTTATAAAGCAACACCATGTCTCCGGGATTGAAATTTCGCTCAACAATATTCTTGTTGTGCAACCTCTTCATTCTCTCCTTGTATAACCTCATGCTCTCAAAAGCAAGATATCGAAGCTCGTCTAGCTCATGCAATTCTGTGACTCTATTTGTTCCCGCAGCCTCAGTGTCCAAATTTAGCTATTTCGTTGCCCACCAAGCTCTATGTTCTAGTTCCACTGGCAAGTAACAAGCCTCCCCGAACACCAACTTGTATGGTGACATACCAATTGGTGTTTTGAAAGCGGTTCTGTAGGCCCAGAGTGCATCATCTAGCTTTTTTGCCCAATCAGTTCTTGTGGCATTCATAGTCTTGGTCAGCACACTCTTTATTTCTCTATTCGACACTTCGACCTGACCACTGGTCCGAGGATGATATGGGGTTGCCACCTTGTGGCACATATCATAATTTGCTAGCAATTTCTCGAAGGCTCGATTGCAGAAGTGGGTGACTCTATCACTGATAATAACTCTCGAGGTCCCGAAATGGGTGAATATATTCTTCTTCAAAACCGCACCACCACCCTTGCATCATTGGTGGGGAGTGCTGTAGATTCCACTCATTTGGACACGTAATCTACAACAACAAGTATGTACTTATTGCCAAAAGAGATGACAAAGAGGCTCATGAAGTCTATCCCCCATACATCGAACACTTCAAACTCTTGAATTGGATTCATAGGCATTTCACGGCGATGGGAAATGTTCCTGGTTCGTTGACATTCATCGCAGCCCTTCACCCATTTATGTACATCCTTAAACACTATTGGCTAGTAGAACCTGATTTTTATCACCTTTTCCGCCGTCCTGACTCCTCCAAAATGTCTCCGATATGCCGATGCATGACATACCTACAAAACAAAAGATTGTTCTATCTCGGGGACACACCTCCGGATCATATTGTCAACACAAATTCAAAAGAGATAAGGATCATCCTAGTAATACATGCAGCAGTCATAGTAAAACTTTTTCTTTTGCAGAGAGGAAAGGTCATATGGTACTATACCGCTTGCAAGGTAATTTGCAAAGTTTTGCATACCATGGTGCTTCCTTACGGTTTGTGGTGAGTAGCTGCTCGTTTTGAAAATTTTCCACAATATCCTCTGCCTCAACTGAGTTTTTAGCTCCTTCAAGTCGCGATAAATGATCAACGACCTGGTTTTTTGTGCCCTTACGGTCATGAATCTTTAGGTCGAACTCTTGCACTAAAAATACCAAACGAATCAGGCGTGATTTGGAATCCTTCTTTTCTGTCAAGTACATGAGAGCAACATGATTAGTATATACAATTACCTTAGAGCCAATCAGGTATGATCTGACTTGTCGAATGCGAACACCGCAACCAGCATCTCCTTTTCAGTCATAGTGTAGTTAAGCTGGGCTCCACTCAATGTTCTACTAGTGTAGTAAATTGGGTGCATTATCTTATCTTTCCGCTGTCCTAGCACTGCCCCCACTGCATAGTTACTAGAATCACACATGAGTTCGAATGGTTGCTCCCAGTCGGGGGCAACAATGATAGGTGCTGTGACTAGCCTCTTTTTTAACTCCTCGAATGCTATCCTGCAATCATCAGAAAACATGAAACGGTGATATTTTTATAACAACCTACACAGAGGGTTGGCAATTTTTGAAAAGTATTTGATGAATCTCCGGTAGAAACCGGCATGCCTGAGGAAGCTCCTGATTCCTTGGCCGATGTGGGGGTGGCAACTTTGCTATCACATCAAATTTAGCACGATCCACCTTGATTCCCTTTCTTGATACCCCTCGTGTCCCAAGACTATATCCTTTTGTATCATGAAATGACACTTTTCCCAATTAAGTACAAACTTAGTCTCCATACACCTTTTCAACACTCGGAATAGGTTTGTAAGGCACTAATTGAATGAGTTTCTTACCGCTGAGAAATCATCCATGAACACCTCATTATGTCTTCAACCATGTCGATAAATATGGCTATCATGCACCTTTGGAATGTGGTGGTTCATTGCATAGGCCAAAAGGCATCCTCCGAAAGGCATAAATCCCATATGGATATGTGAATGAGGTTTTCTATCTGTCCTCTAGTGGAATAGAGATTTCCATCCAGAAAATAGAAGTGGGACCTCCCTGCTAGTCTGTCAAGCATCTGATCAATGAAGAAAAATGGGAAGTGGTTTTTTCGGGTGGCCAGATTCAATTTCCTATAGTCCATACAAATTTTCCAGCCTATGATGGTTCTTTTAGAGATCAACTCATTTTTATCATTTTTAACCACCGTTATACCACCCTTCTTAGGAACACATTGCACCGGGCTAACCCAGTTTCTGTCAGAGATAGGGAAAATGATTCCCGCATTCAACCACTTAATGACCTTCTTCTTTACCACTTCCTTCATGTTCGGGTTCATCCTTCTTTGGTGTTCCCTGGAAGGTTTGTGCCCTCTTCCAATAGAATTTTATGCATACAATATGCCGAGCTGATCCTCTTAATGTCTACCATGTTCTACCCAATGGCAGTCTTGCACTCTGTGAGTAGCTGCAAAAGTTATTGTGCATGCACATCTAACAAACTAGATGAGATAATAACAGGTAATGTAGAGTTAGGTCCTAGGAATGCATACCTGAGAAGGGTGAGCAGTGGCTTCAACTCCAGCTTTGGTGGTTCTTCTATGGATGGCTTGGCTAGAGGAATTTCCCTTTTTTATAAGTGCATGGGCTCAAATTCAAGTGATCTCTCCCAAAAGCCTCTGCCCTCTAGAGCTAGTACCCATTCTGCCAATTCTTCCCCATTCACCTCATCTAAATTCATAATACACACAGCAAGAGGATCCTCAATAGTCAATGTCTCATCATCCTCTTCCACGATTACATCCACTGTATCAATAAGAGAACAATTGGCGAATTCACTTGGCCGCCTTATAAATTTTTGCACGTTGAATGTTATCTCCTCATCGTTCAACCTCATCTTGAGCTCCCAATTTCACAATCAATGAGGGCTCGCCCTATGGACAAGAACGTCCTTCCCAAAATTATGGGAATTTCTTTATCCACTCTACAATCCAGAATCACAAAATCTGTAGGGAACACAAATTTCCCTACCTGTATGAACATATCATCCAAAATACCTAAGGGTCTTTTCAAAGTTCTGTCAGCTAGCTGCAATAACATAGACGTGGGTCTAACTCTTCCAATCCCGAACCTCTTATAGATCGCCATGGGCATAAGATTTATGCTAGCCTCCAAATCACAGAGTGCCTTGGCAAAGGCAAAATCACCAATAGTGCAAGGAATTGTGAAACTCCCAGGATCAGACAACTTTTCAGCAACTGGTCAAGTCCTTCATCATTTTTGCATAACTAGGCATCTCCTTCAAAGCATAAATCAATAGAATATTTACCTGAATTTGTTTCAACATCTCTAAGAATTTCTTGTATTGTTCTTCTTTCTGGTATTTGGCTAGCTTCTGTGGGAATGGTGCTGGAGGTCTCTTCTTTCTAGTGATTTGGTTTTTCTCTTTATCAGACATTAACTCAACTACCGATTCCTGGGCTGTCTTAGCCTCAACCTGTGTGTTGGTTTTTTCTTGGGCAGGCTGTACTGTCCCCTATGTCAGTTTTGCTAAATTATCTAGCTCAATGGGCACTAGTACAAGTGTCTCAGTCTGTCTGCTTTCTCGAGCCCTCTCTTGCTCCAAGTCTAGGTCTCTGCCATTACGTAGATTTATTACCATCAGCTACTTTGGGCCTTGATCTTTTGGATTTACCTGAGTGTCTGCAGGCAATGTCCCATGAGGATGATTATTCAAAGACATCAAAATATGGCCTATTTGCACTTCGATATTATTTATGGCTGACTTATGTGCATATACTCTTTCACTCATTTTCGCATTTGACCCAATAACCTGTTGTATCATTGCCTTGAGTATGGAAAACCCATCTTCCTATCTCTTACTATGTTGTTGCTGAGGAGGATGATAACCCCGCTGCTGATTTTGGCTGTTGTACCCCTATGGACTTTGTTAGGGCGCCACATTATTATGAGGTCGCATGGCTCCCATATTTCCATTGTTGTGTTGTGGCTAGACTGGACTGTATGGCTGATTCTGTTGGCCCCAATTCTGACCACCCTATCTCTGGGCCCTATAATTGGATACATAATTCATGTCCTCGGGTAATGATGATGATCACTCTCTGCATTCCAATGGCTACCAATTGGTTGACTAATGCAAGATGTGCATAAGCCCCTATTAGTTGTATCTACAATGTGCACCTGCTGCTTCTGCCCTGACTCTTCCACCTTTTTGGTGAGTATGCTCATTTGTGTCATTAAGGTGGCTATATTTTCAGCAAGAGTGTTGGCTGGATCTAAGGCCACTGAGTGAACTACTGGAGTGATAGGTGTATTCCTGGTTGTCCATCCCGAATTATCTGTCATCTTGTCAAGTAGGATCTGGCTTTCTCTCCATGATTTGCTCAAGAATGCTCCACCAGCTGAAGCATCAACATTAGCCTTCATGCTATTTGTCAGATCCATGTAAAACCGCTGCCCCAACATCTGCTCTGGAATACCATGGTGCAGACATATAACCAACATCCCTTTGAATCATTCCCATGTTTCTTGCAATGTTTCTATTGGTTTCTATCTGAAGCTCAAAATTTCATCAATTTGCTGAGCAGTCTTGTTGGATGGATGAAACTTATTCACAAATTGCTTGACAAACTCCTCCTAAGTCGTGATGGAGTTAATAGGGAGTGAATTTAGCCAAGTCTAGGCAGCTCCTATCATTGAGAATGGAAACAACAACAACTTTATTTCTTCCTAAGTTACGTTGGGCTGCCTTTGAGTTTTGCAGATTGACAAGAAATTCTTCAAGTGTTGTTGAGGATCTTCAATGTATGACCCTAAAAATAGTCCCGTATTTTGCAATAAATAGAGCATGTTATTTGTGATTTGAAAAGATTCAGCCTGTATCTGTAGGACTAATATCGCTTTGGTCGAATTCTCTGATATGGGTTATGCCCAGTCATATAGAGGAGCCTCTGGCATAAGAGCCTCTACTACCTGCGCAGCCGGGTCTACTATATTACCCCCATGTCTGGTTCAGGTTGTTCAATTGATTGTTGTTGTTTGATTTTCCGATTGGCCCGATTCAAGGCCTTGAAAACTTTTTCGGGATCTGATAATTCTTCAAATACTTCACCAGTTCTTGATGCGTTTCTAGGCATGCACCTGTACAACTAAGTTAGCAAACGTTAAAATTTCAATGTATGGATTGAAAATAGAGAAAACTGACTACACTAAGAATTTTTGTATTTCTTTCAACTGTAATTGATAACACCATTAATTCCCCAACAACGATGCCAAAATTTGATCACGCCCAACTATATCTTATGAAAAGGACAAGCGGTCGTTGTAAATATAATTCGGGTATTTAGCCAAGAGTTGAATCCCACAGAGAATTAACCTACCAATTACTTTTGTCAGACTCACTGAATTCTCCGTAATCAACTTCCTAGATATTTTGAATAACACTTGGTGATATTTCTGCTAACTATATCTGAATAAAATTAAGTAAACTAAAAGCTAACCATGACCGAGTTGTAAACGAATAAGAGAAGGATTTAAGGTTGTGATTTCCCCTATTGATGGAATCCCTTCCTGTTATGTTTTGTATAGAGCAGCCTAATCATCTCAATCGATCATAAGCACTCTAACTACTGTAAATCTCTCCCGAGTAATTAAGATAATTTACTAGACGCACTCTCCTGAGTTACCCTAGTTGGCTTTTATTTCAGCTCACTTAGATCGCACCCAAGGTTCGTTATCCCTAATCCCACCTTTAAACCCTCGATTATTGATTCCTCATATACTTTGAAAGTGGTGTTATTCAACAACTATCTAAATATGCACTCTCTCCCGAGTAATACATATTAAATAGGCACGACTAATTGAGGATCGTATCAATTAACTACAACAAGAACTTAGTTGAATAAATAGAAATTAAATTGGGCAAACTGTATTAATACAACAAGAAGTTCATATCTCAATAGGTTCTATCAAAATTCTAGACTAAATAATTAGCTACTCATGCTCATAGAACAATATCCAAAGTAATTTGAATAATTAAATTACAGAGTAAGGATAAAGAGATGTAGAAATTAATATTTTCAACTCCCAAGTAGTGTTCCACAATCTATTCTTGCCTCCGGTTGCAAAAATCCTTCAAAGTGATATTTTTGGGTCTATTTATATGTTTGGGACAAGCTCTAAACGTGTAAGCCCATTCCTAGTCAAACCGGGAAACATTTAAAACCTTTAAAACTCGACTTGGGCCTGGCCTTAGGTCTGGTGTCGCCTGGAAAACGCTAGATAAAGCCAGCCTAGGCTTGGCTTTAAGCTGGCCTCACCTGGATAAAACCTGGTTAGGCTTGGCTTTAAGCTGACCTCACCTAGATAAATCCTGGTCGAGCTGACTTTTGCCCAACTTCTCCTTTTCACCGTTCTCGAGTGCCCTTTGACATTTAAGCATCCCTTTAGCTCTAATTTTATTTCCGGTATACCTACACTTAAAATAGCCTCCATTAAGATCAAACTAATTATATTTTAACATTAAAGCATGTAAAACGCAAAATATATAATGTGCAAAACCATAAATTATAGCCATACATCACCAGATTTAACAAACAGTGCGGAAAATGTAACAGGGAGAAGCATGACCAGGTTTGACAAATAGTGCAGAAAATGTAACAGGGAGAAGCATGAACAGATTTGACAAATAGTGCAAAAAACATCACACACCCCAGAACTAACATGAGTTGTTCTCACGACATATAATTAAAAATACAAGCAATATTGTAAAAATTGGATAAGTGTTAGCATCATGTAAACACTATTAGGAAGGGAAAAGAGGCAGGTGAAAAAAAAAGCTGGTACCTATATATGTGCTGGTCTATATCATCAATGATCATATTCAACTCTTGATGCTTTCATAGAAGAGGTACACACGTTTGCTTTAACATTTCTATGCAAGAGGCACACACGTTTATTTTTTATCAACTTGATGACTTCTAAACCATTTTCTCGTAACCAAGTTTATTTTTCTTACCCCAGTTGAAAAATTTCTTATAACCAATCTGATGATTCTAGTTCTTTATCTTTCCTATAAATGCTATAGCTTAAGGTTGATGGATTTGTCTTTTATTAGTTTACCTAAATTTACATGCTTTCGCATAAAAAGAAATTTAATTTCCCCTACGATTACTTTTTATATTTCTCTCTTATTACTTCCCATTCTTTTGTGAACTGAACTTTTTTTTTTCGGTCATTGAGCAATCCTCTTTTAAAATTTTTTTTCTTTCACTATGAAGAATTTTTGTAATATAATTTTTAAAATTTCTTTTGCAATATAATTTTTGGAGAAAATAATTCCTTAATCCTTCCACAGGCATAGTGCCAACAATACTTCCAAATTACAATAACCAGGAGATATATTATCACTTGATTTTACTTAATAAGATAAAGTAGTTGTTAAGACGGTTTATTCAAATTTGATATAAGTTTTTGTCGGAATGTTTCTTGCTCAAGCATAGTCTCACATTGTCAAATAAGTTAAAAGGACACCAAGTACACTAGATACAAACTGGGATTCATGCTATAAACTTACAAAGATCTACATAGATAGTAAGGTTACATGAAAGTCTGAAATCATCATCACTTTCTTATTATTTTTAAATTGACATATTTTGCCAGTGATATTTTATATCCCATGTTCTTCATTGTACGGAGGACTTCATAATTATCCCAACACAAAGATACAAACATATAGATTGTCTTTAAACCAGATCAATACAAGTGCTTTTATTCATTTGTAAATGCCCCAACTTTTAAAACTGATCAACACTTAAGATAAAAATCAAAAACTTCCTCTACTGTTTAGTCACAAATCATATTTTCTATGTAAAAATGGAAAACTTCCTAGATTCCATTACATAAAGTACTTTGATAGAACTACAATTCGACAACTTAAATACTTGAATGATGGCATGCACAACCAGTAGAAACAAATGTCCCATATGGATATTAACTTACTATCATCATCATCATCTCACATTACTTTGGTTATAATAAGATGGGTATTTTAAGAAAGCATTTCTTCATAAACTAAATTCTGATGATATAATATATTATGTAAGAAGAAATATGAAAAAATGAGGCCATAAAAAGTTGATAGTGCTATATCAATCCCAAATATTTCTCTGCGGACAATAAGTTAACCTTAGCAATCCTAAGTCTATTGGATGTCACTGAATGACGAAAAAGAAAAAAAATACAAATTAACAACAACTACACCTCAGTACAGAAGCAAAATTTAGTTGCGGGGAATACATACTTGTTACTGGTATATGACAACTACATCAAATAATATATTTCAATAGTCATCCACGACTTGTAATGTAAATAATAGGAGGAGGTTTCTACCAAAGGTTGAACTAAAACAGAGAGGAAAGATAAAAGATATAATGGCAGGAAATAAGTCCAATAACCTCTGTGTAACACCCCGTACTTTTGGACTAGGTGTGGATATGTTAAATAGGTATTATTTAATATTTTAGACATATGAAGTCCTATCCGGATGATTATGGGTGATAGTGGTTTCAAAATCAAGATGAAAAGTGAGGTGCATAAGATTCGACAAAATCGACTAAGTTTGCAGAAGGCCCGTCTTCCAGACGGTTTTAGTGCAAATTTGTAAGGAATCTGGGAAATTTCAAAGCATGAAAGTTTTATTCCTTCGAAATATTTTTCCAACGATATATTATGGAGCCCAAAAGGATCTCTGTGCAAAAAGTTATGCGCGTTTTACAGAACCATATGTGATATACGCGCCGGTAGCGCGACTGTGCTAATTTTGAGGCAGTTTTACTGTTATTTAGTGCGGTCAGCAGTACGGGCAAGCCTCCAGTAGCATGGGCGCGCTAGTGGAGGGTTATTTTAAAGCTATATTTCGTCCCCCACAATACCAAAACATAAAAACTTGCTCTACAAAGGGGAATTCTCAAAAACCTAACTCCTTAAGGCTCCTTCCACCCAAGGTAAGTTCTAATGGCGATTCTAAGTTAATTTTAATTTTCCAACATCTTATTAACATGAGTAAACCCTCCATATCATTATATATTCGATTGAGACATCATTGTTGAGAGAAGGAACCCTAGAACTCGAATTCAAGAAGATTGAACGTCAAAGAGGTAATGTCTTCACCCTCTAATTGATTATAGCATTGGTTTAATGATTTTAAACCCTAGTTCATGAGATACGAGTTAATGGGTTTGATAGAAAAGCATGAACGATTATAGGTTTGGGGTGTTGATCGTTGATTATTGGTTAAGGGTATTGTTTACTTTATGGGTGATTAAGAATAATGTTGATTATAACTATTTGAGACTTTAGAATTTATCTAGGAATAAGAGAATGGGTTATTGGGTGTAGAGACACCATTAATAAGGAGTATGAACCTTTATGCCACCAAGTGTTTGAGAAAATATTTAAGTGGCCAAAACATGAGAATTATTGCTAATATGGAATTCCTTTGACTAGTATTGATATAGATTAAAGTTGAAAGGGTTGGCGAATGTTGTATTGCGCTCAAGAGTAGTAAGTTAAGGTATGTGAGGCTAACTCTCTATGTTTGAAAATTTTAATGATTCTCTCTACACTACGTTTCTTTTATGACGTTACTAATTGCCTAAGAAATACAGTTAATCCTAGTTCCTGGAATAGTTGTAGAACTTCTATTCTCTAGCTTCATAACTCGTTCACCACTTTCATTCTAAACGTTGTGAAATCAGTGCATATTCAATATAGACTTGGGTTTAATGCCCCCGAGTCTTAGTATAGATTACTCAGTATGCCATAAACAGTTGATGTTTCAGTGTTCATAATCAGTTGAAGAACACATGTCTCAGTCTAGTCCCATTCAGTATTCCAGTATTATGTAACTCAGTGTGATTCAGTATTCCAATATTATGTAACTTAGTGTGATCTCGTATTCTAGTATCATGTAACTCAATATGATTTCGTATTTTATTATCATGTATTGCAGTTGGATTTTCAGTTCCTGAATGTTGAACACCTGTCTTTGGGCTTGAGGCTGTAGTTTATGCTTTATGCATCTTTAGGCCTGAGGCTGCAATTTATACTTTATGCATTTTGGACTTGAAGTCGCAGTTATGTATACGTATACTTGGGCCTGAGGCTGCAGCTTGTGCACATATATATATATTGGGCCTGAGGCCGCAGTTTAATATTCAGATAAATAGGTTGTTCATCATTCAGAAGTGGAGTATTCATATCCTTACTTCCTTTATTCAGTTCAGTTATCATTTATCAGTTATCTTTTCAGTTATCTTTTCAGTTATCAATTCAGTTATTAGTTACCAGTTGTCTTTTCAATTATCAGCTCAGTGATTGGTTATCAGTTATCACTTATCTTTGTAGTTATCAGTTCAATTACCAGTTCTCACTTCAGTTTCAGTTTCAATAGATATCATTTCAGATATCAGCTTAGTTTTAGTTTCAGTATTTATAATTCTTTCTTTCAGTTGCTTTACATACCAGTACAATTTAAATGTACTGACATCTCTTTTGCTTGGGCTTGCATCTCACAATGCAGGTAATGATTTATAGGTCGACGATGCAGAGCGCTAGAATTCTCGTACTAGCTATTTAGTAATCCCCAGTCCTTTCGGGACATTATCATTACTTTACAGCCCTTCAGTATTTACAGATAGTTAGTGCTTTCAGTACTTTAATAGAGGCTTCATAGACTAGAATAACAATTAGATAGGCTCTCAGGCTTTTCATGTTAAGCTATGTTAGCTACAAATATATTTCAAAATTGTATTAGTATTTCCACACTTTGATTTATATGACTTTCAGTATATCAGCATGTGTTAGTTTATCTTCTGCATTCTGTATGTTATGATATCACATGTTGATTCAACCAGCCTGTTGGTTCGCTCGGTCACATGTAGTCAGGCACTGATTGCCGTGTTACGTCCATGCCTAGGTTCGGGGCGTGACAAAGCTTGGTATCAGAGCACTAGGTTCAAGAGTCCTAGGGAGTTTATGAAGCCGTATCTAGTAGAGTTTCCTTTATATGTATGTGCCGACCACTCATATAAACGGTTAAATACCAAGACATCTAGGATTGTCTCATGTCTTTCTACTCTAGATTGTGCCATGAAGCTTAAAGCAATAGTTAACCTTTTTTTTCCTATCGAATTCCAAAAGTATTGGATGCCCAAGTGACACGCAGAGAAACCTAAGGTCCTGGAGAGGATAATTTCTCATTGAGGTATAATTATGGAGTACAGGTTGGTAAATATAAGATTTGAGAGAACGTTAAAAGTGGGATGCAATGGATAGTATTACAGATTAGTGCATAACCTTATCAAAAAGTATACAAGCAGTTATGAAGGCTTATGGTTATCAGTTTACCTCAGTTACCGGTTATACAATCTTTCAGTTAACAAGTTATGGTTATTCAGTATGCCAGTATTCGGTTATATGTTTACCAGATCTCCAATTTTCAGTGTATCAAAATTATGGTGACTTGTGCATACACAATAATTCCTATGGGTACTAAAAGAAAATTGTAAGACCCCATGAAATCCCTACTCAAAAATCCGGATCCCGTGTGCCAAGTTAGGATCGTGTGTTAGAAATTAGTAAATGGCGCAGACCTTTTTGGATTGAATAATGCATTAAAAAGTCAAGATTAAGTTTCCAGAATAATGCAAGAAATGTGGTCCAGAATGCGGTCGCATAATTGAAATGCGGACCGCATATCTGCCGTAGAGTGAGGCAGAATATTGGTTAAAATTAAAGTCAGAAATGCGGTCGAAATACGGTCGCATAATCGAAATGCGGACCGCATATCCGCCGCATAGTGAGGCAGAATGTTTAGTTTTTGGGGAGCATTCTGCGGTCCATTATGCGGACCGCATGTTTACTCTGCGATCTCAAATGCGACCGCATAGTTGACTCGGGGCTCCAATTTTCTAATTTTTAACCCGACTTCCATATCGATATGACCGGTGTTCTAGCTCATTTTGAACATTCATCTAAGCAATTCTGGAGAGAGGAAGAGGTTTCTTAGAGAGGGAAAGTCTCCCATCAAATTATTTTATAAGATTGGGCTAAATCATTAAAGAAAATCAATTGAAGGCTCCTGAATCTTCATCCCAAGAGGTAAGGCTCCATCACCTCAGCTCATATTTGTATACTTAGCCACATGAGGTCATTAGGGAAGTAATTCATGGGTGTCATAATGAATCTCTTGCATGCATACCACCATAAAGTATCGGAAAGTAGTAAAATTAGAAAGGAGGCAATTGGGGGTTTAAAATGATAGAAATTCCTCACAAAAAGGGGCTAAGATCACAATGCACCTTTAGTGTTTGATGATATGCTCGAACCAAGCTAGAACTTCAATTTCATCTCTAATTCTCAATTTTAATTTGAAATTTCTTGCTCAATAGATTGAAGAACTAAGAGTTCCGGAAATTTGTAAAAGAGTAAGGAACAACTTTATTGAGGTATGTATGGCTAAAACCCCATTTTATTAGAAATCGAGCTCTATTGGTGCTTACGAACGTGTGGTAAGAGTTGAATTGGCTAGTGTATTGATTGTTGTTCCGAAATTAATTGATTTGCATATATCTATACATATTCGTGAAGGATGTGCCTCAATGTGTATAACATACCAATCTTGATAATTAGATAATGATGAAAAGAACGGTTATATGTTGAAATAATTGGGTTATAAGCTGACACTGAAACAAAGAATTATTCATGCTAGCTATGTGCTCATTATTTGTGATTTCAACTTGAATCATCATTGATATACGTGTCTATGATCACAACTTATAAAACTAATATTGAAAAGGGAAAATGATGTGATGATGGTGGCCATGAGTGCCCAGAAATTTGTTATGATATGTGTGGAATAAGGATTTGGAGGAGTTGACTAATGAGAATGGAGAAATGCCTAGGCAAGGCGACTTAGCCGATCGGGTCGTGATCGAACACCATACCACACACATGGTGGAAATGTGCTGATATTGAATCCCGTATAAGGGAAACGAAATATTGATTGAAAGTAATGCCTCCAATGAGGTGACCTAGCCGGTCGGGTCGTGACCGGACTCCGCTCGAGATGGCGGTGGTGATGAGAATAGTGGTGAACACGTGACAGAATTGCCCTAATTGGTTTTGTGGAAATTGTATGAAGAATTATATGAATTGGTTCTTTAATTTGCCCGTATTAATTGCTTATATCTATTTGATAGTTCTTTCTAGTAAAATGGTATTTAGTTATACATACCAGCACAATTCAAATGTACTGACGCCCCTTTTATCGGGGGCGCTACATTCGTGTTATGATTGTAGGTGGCTCCATAGCGGACAGTGCCGGCCATGTGTAGCAGAGCGTTCATCTACTCGAAGTCTCGGTGAGCCCCTTATTCTTCCATGGGGTTGCATAGTGTATCTTTTGTTATTACAGCTTTTCACTTTTAAGGTATAGCCGGGCCGACATAGTCATGCTTATTTGTTGTATCCTTAGAGGCTCCAAAGACACTAGTGTAGGTTATGTACGGGTTTTGGGGAGTCCCCTACATGTATATGTTGTAATCCTAAACTTGTGATCTCCTTAAGCCGTAACTCTAATAGAATCCATGAAGCTAGCTTCTGAATGGAAAATTTTTATGATATAAAATGAACCAGTAATGTGGTATACACCGTGTATTATCGTTCAAATTAACCAAAGGCATGAGTTCCGCATTCATATTGAGTTAGGGTGAAAAGTGTTCGGTAAGGCTTGCTCAGTCGGGTTCACTTGATTGAGCGCTGGTCGCGCCTCCCGAGGTTGGGGCATGACAAAAATATAATTAGTAGGATTATAGCTAAATCTTCGAATATTTTGAGTCTGGATTAAGACCAAGACTCACCGGATGGCACATGAAGTGAATTATCAGATGATGGTATACTTTTGTGCATTGTAGTGTATTTGTATGTGTTTTACGTCCTAGAACAACTTTATGTAATTCTTGGGAATGGAGCCACAAGTTGGATGATGATAGTTCATATGTCACACCCTAACATTGGTGAATATAGTTTTGGATAGAAAAGAGCCTAAGGGTAAAATACCTAGGAGTCAGAAATGTTTGTTATTACCAATGATGTGATTTCATACAACTCATGCAAATGACCAGAAGATGTGATGTATATAATGAGAACTAAGATCAACCAATAGTGAATTTCAGGGAATGATTTTATGTCGTTTAGATTTATTCAAATCAGAACTAGAAAGTACCATGTTAGTGAATTTATATATGAAGTGGCTATTATTGTGAGATAAAATATATGACAGTTACCCTTGATATGACTATGTGTTTAGGTTGGAGGTTTATAGTCTGAAGTGATTTTGAAGTGTATAGAAAGTTTGGGGTTAGATATTACAAGACGAACTTTCCCTAAGTGCGATCCATGTGCATAGTTCAAAAAGAATGATAGTGCACGGCAAAAGAATATAGTCAGATGATGAGGGAAGTTAGGAGTAACCTTATGCTTCACTTTAGTTATTCAAGGTAAGAGAAGATAATATGATGCTAGCAGGTGGTTAGTAAAAGTATATTAAGTAAGTTTAGAGTAGATATAACAGATTAGCAATTCCAGCAGAGCTAGTAAAGGTAAAATTTGATTTATTTAGCCAGGATAACTCTAGTGAGTGGATGACAGCTTGAAATACCAAACACGTATTAGAACCTAAAGAGTTTGAGTTAAACTAGAAGTACAACGATAGTGGGAAAAAACAGCTAGATAGTAAGAGAGCCAATTATAAAAGAATAGCCTTTAAGAATTATTGAAATGTGGTTTCTCTAAGACTGATAGTGTGAGCAGAGTTAAATTATTAAGATTGTGTATGATAGTTGTGAATACATTAGCTTTCATTAAGTGAATAATTTAGTTTTTCCTAGTAAGAAAGATTTCTCAAAAGTAAGTTGGAAGATGAGTCGTCATCGACGTAGAGTGCAAAGAATTGCAGAAAATAAGGAAAGTTATTTGGATCCCAACAAAAAGAGAAGGATCCGCAAGTATAAGACGATGGCTTTTGAATAAGGGGGAGATGATGGTACTTTGGAGGTACCAAGACAAATTGTATGTTCCAGACATAGATGGACTTAAAGAGGGAAGATCATGTTAGAAGCCCATAATTCCAGGTATTCTTTCCATCCAGGTTCCCCAAATATTTATCATGACCAAGGAGATTGATTGGTTGAACGACATGAAAAAGAACGTCGCCGACTTTGTGGCCAATTGTCCGAATTGTCAGCAAGTGAAAGTCGAGCAGCAGAAAGGCTAATGTTTTATCACATAATACACATATTTTAGGTGGAGATGGTAAATATGAAATTTATAACAGGATTATCTTGCTCATTTTAAAAGCATGATTTGATTGGATGATTGTAAAGCGACTTACCAAGTTAGCACACTTCTTGCCAGTAAACACTACAGATTCAGTAGAAGGCTATACCCAGTTGTACATCCAGGAAATAGTCTGATTGCATGGGACTCCGTTGTCCATCATTTCAGATTGTGGTGCTCCATTTAAAATGAACTTTTAGAAGTTCTTTCAGAAAGTATTATGCATACGTTTTTCATCCTAAAAAAGAAGGCCCAGCAAAGCGCATTATTCAAACAGTTGAGAATATGTCCTTGATGTTAAAAATAATTGGGATGATCACATACCTATCAGTGACCTTGATAATAATAACCTACCATTCTAGTATCAAGATGGCACCATATGAAGCTCTGTACGGGCGAAGGTGTAGATCAACAATTGGTTGATTCGAAGTTGGAGAAGTAGAGTTGTTAGGACCCGATTTGGTCTATCAGACTATAGAGAAAGTTAAGTTTATTCAAGAATGTTTGAAGAAAACTCAAAGCCACCAAAAGTCCTATTTGAGAGTGCGGTATAGAGACCTAGAGTTTCAAGTTGATGATTGGGTGTTTCTGAAAGTTTTGCTTATGAAAAACGTTATGAGATTTGGGAAGAAGGGAAGCATAGTCCCTACTATATTGGGCCATATATGTTCTTGTGAAGGATTGGTCAGTTAGCTTATGAGTTGGTGTTGCCACCATAATTAGTGGTGGTACAGCTAGTATTTCGCGCTATAACATTCAAGTTTCCAGTACTCAAATACTCATGTCAGTCCAATACTCAGATACTCATGTTAGTTCAGTACCCAGATACTCATGTCAGTTTAGTACTCAGATACTCATGTCAGTTCAATACTCAGACACTCATGTCAGTTTAGTACTCAAATACTCATGTCAGCTCAATAATCAAATACTCGTGTTAGTCCAATACTTAGACATTCATGCCATCTTAGTACTCAGATTACTCAAATATTCGTGCCAGTTCAATATTCATAGATCCATGTTAGTTCAGTATTCACGTATCCATAGCAGACCAATATTTAGTCACTGCAGTAGTCATTCAGTTTAGTATCACAATAGTTCAGTAATCATGTATTCATTCAGTTTAATATACAAGTGTTAATGAAAGTTCATGTTTCCACCAGACCCATTTAAGGTCCAGAGTTAGCAGAAGTTACAGTCAGGACAATCATTCGAGGACGAATGATCCCAAGGGGGAGATAATGTAACACCCCATACTTTCGGACTAGGTGTGGATATGTTAAATGGGTATTAATTTGATATTTTATACATATGAAGTCCTATAGGGATGATTATGGGTGGAAATAGTGGTTTTAAAATCAAGATGGAAAGTGAGGTGCATAAGATTCGACAAAATCGACTAAGTTTGCGAAAGGTCCCTCTTCCAGAAGATTTTAGTGGAAATGTAAGGAATTTGGGAAACCTCAAAGCATGAAAGTTGTAGGCCTTCGAAATATCTTTTCTACGATAAATTATAAAGCCCCAACGGATCTTTTTGCAAAAGATTATGCATGTTTTATAGAATAGTATGCGATATGCGCGCCGATAGCGCGCCCATTAGCACGGACGCGCTAATTTTAAGGCAGTGTTACTGCTGTTTAGCGCAGTCAATAGCATGGGCCAGCCTCCAGTAGCATGAGCGCGCTAGTGGGGGGTCATTTTAAAGGTATATTTCGTCCCCCACAGCCCCAAAACATAAAAACTTGCTCTATAAAGGGGAACTCTCAAAAACCTAACTCCTTAAGGTTCCTTCCACAACCCAAGGTAAGTTCTAATGGTGATTATAAGTTAATTTCAATTTCCTAACATCTTATTAACATGGGTAAACCCTCAATATCATTAGATATTTGATTGGGACATCATTGTTGAGAGAAGGAACCCTAGAACTCGAATTCAAGAAGATTAAACGTCAAAAAGGTAATATCTTCACCCTCTAATTGATTATAGCATTGATTTAATGATTTTAAACCCTAGTTCATGAGATATGAGTTGATGGGTTCGATAGAAAAATATGAACGATTATAGGTTTAGGGTGTTGATTGTTGATTATTAGTTAAGGGTATTGTTTACTTTATGGGTGATTAAGAATAATGTTGATTATAACCATTTGAGACTTTAGAATTTATCTAGGAACAAGAGAATGGGTTATTGATTGTAGAGATACCATTAATAAGGACTATGAAGCTTTATGCCACCAAGTATTTGAGAAAATGTTTATGTGGCCAAAATATGAGAATTATTGCTAATATGGAATCCCTTTGACTTGTATTTATATAGATTAAAGTTGAAAGGGTTGGCGAATGTTGTATTACGCTCAAGAGAAGGAAGTTAAGGTATGTGAGGCTAACTCTCTATGTTTGGGAACTCCCTACACTATGTTTCTTTTATGACGTTACTAATTGCCTAAGAAATACAGTTAAGCCTAGTTCCTGGAATAGTTGTAGAACTTCTATTCTCTAGCTTCATAACTTGTTCACCACTTTCATTCTGAATGTTGTGAACTCAATGCGTATTCAATATAGACTTGGGTTTGATGCCCCTGAGTCTTAGTATAGATTACTCGGTATGCCTTAAACAGTTAAAGTTTCAGTGTTCATCATCAGTTCAAGAATACATGTCTCAGTCTAGTCCCATTTAGTATTTCAGTATTATGTAACTCAGTGTGATCCAGTATTCCAATATTATGTAACTCAGTGTGATCCAGTATTCAAGTATCATGTAACTCAATGTGATTTAGTATTTCATTATCATGTATTGCGGTTTGATTCTCAGTTCTTAATGTGAACACCTGTCTTTGGGCCTGAGGCGACAGTTTATGCTTTATGCATCTTTGGGCCTGAGGCCGCAGTTTATGCTTTATGAATTTTGGACTTAAAGTCACAGTTATGTATACATATACTTTGGCTCGAGGCCGCAGCTTGTGAACATACGTATATAGGGCCTTAGGCCGCAGTTTAATATTCAGATAAACAGGTTGTTCATCATTCAGAAGAGGGAGTATTCATATCCTTACTTCCTTTATTCAGTTCAGTTATTAGTTCAGTTATCAGTTATCTTTTCAGTTATCAGTTACCAGTTATATTTTTAGTTATCAGCTCAGTTATCAGTTATCAGTTATCAGTTATCATTTTAGTTATCAGTTATCTTTTCAGTTATCCGTTCAATTACCAGTTCTCACTTCAGTTTCAGTTTCAATAGTTATCATTTCACTTATCAGCTTAGTTTCCATTTCAGCATTTATAATTCTTTCTTTCAGTTGCTTTACATACCAGTACAATTCAAATGTACTAACGTCCCTTTTGCTTGGGGCCTACATCTCACAATGCAGGTAATGATTTATAGGTCGACGATGCAGAGCGCTAGGATTCTCGTACCAGCTATTTGGTGATCCCTAGTTCTTTCGGGGCATTATCATTACTTTACAGCCTTTCAGTATTTACAGATAGTTAGTGCTTTCAGTACTTCAATAGAGGCTTCATAGACTAGAGTAACAGTTAGATAGGGTCTCAGGCTTTTCATGTTAAGCCATTTTGGCTATAAATATATTTCAAAATTGTATCAGTATTTCCGCACTTTGATTTATATCACCCAAACTTTTAGTATATCAGCATGTGTTAGTTTATCTTCCACAATCTGTATGTTATGATATCACATGTTGATTCAGCCAGCCAGTTGGTTTGCTCGGTCACATGTAGTCAGGCACCGAGTGTCGTGTTACGTCTAGGCCCAAGTTTGAGGCATGACACTCTAATATAATTGGTTTTAGCAACTTTCTATATTAGCAACAAAGGGATATGTGAGTGAGAGGCTCATCTTACAGATGGAAATACATAGCTTCACTCGCCAAGTTAATAGTTCTATTCAGATTTATCCCAAGCAAGCACTTAATCCCAAAGAAGTAGCACCCAAAAAGGCATATCATCAAACATCATACATGCTTAAACAACTTCAAAATTGTGGCAAGTAAACAATGAAAGAGAGTGGAAGAAAACGCATTACAAAGTAAAAGTGTGCCAAAAATGAATTTTTATACCTTAGAATTTTGTTATTACCAGTTTAATTCTTTTTTTTTTGTTCGTAGGAGGAAAAGAAATGAAGTATACAGAATGAAGAAGCAGAATTGCAGCATCCATGAGTGAGCGAATTGAAGTTTCTGGTATGTAATAAGTAGCACACGTTCAGAGAAAAATCTATCGAGGAATGCAGTCAGCGGTTCAGTTTTGGTTTTGGTGGACACGTTGCATTTGATGATGTCCATCTCATTCAAAAGGTTTGGTAGCTAACCTTGTTGAATTGGTATGGGTTTGGTAGCCAACCTTGTTGAAATTGTGAAAAGTGTGTGCAAAATTAACAAATATTGTAAGCTTTAGAGAGTAAGGTTTTGTGTGCAAAATTAACAAATATTGTAAGCTTTAGAGAGTAAGGTTTTGGCTATAAAATGAGAGCTTGAACTCTCATTTCTACACACCAAAAACCTCAGACAAAACATCTAAGTGAGAGAGAGAGCAAGATATTCCATAGACTATAAGAAAATAGTCTATGAAAAAAATAGAGTGTGAGAGATATTATAGTGATGTAGAAAAAACAAAAGAGTAATTTTTATTTTGAGGGTGTAGTGGTCTTAGGAATATTTGTACTCATTACTACACAGTGTAAAATCTTTTGCTATAGTGATATCAATAATTCTTCTTGGCAGTGGTTTTTTCCTTATTTAGAAGAGTTTTCACATACAATCTTGGTGTCATTTTTGCTGCATTTTTATTCTTGCTGATTTAACCATAACTTAGTGATCCACGTTTATAATACCGTGAATATTATTTTTACGGGATTTATTCCCAACAAGTGGTATCAGAGCCAAGGTTCTGTCTGAGTATGCTCTGTGGTTCTAGCACAGTCTGAACTTTCACATCAGAAAAGAATTACTTTGGTCTCATAATAAATAATTTATATTTGTGATAAACGATGGAAGCTAACACTAGTAGAATAATTACTTTGAGTGGCACAAATTATAATATTTGGAAGGGCAAAATGGAAAATTTGCTCTATGTCAAGAATTTTCATCAACATGTCTTCACTACTATAAAACCTGATAATAAATCAGATGAAGAGTGGAATTTGTTAGACAGGCAAGTTTGCGACTTTATTAGACAATGGGTTAACGATAATTTTTTGAACCATATTTCTGGGGAGACACATGCTCGGACCCTATGGGAGCACCTTGAGAGTCTGTATGCTCGGAAAACTGGAAACAACAAGACATTTCTAATAAAGTAGATGTTGGGTTTAAAATACCATGATGGTTCCACAATGACAGATCATCTGAATAATTTTCAGGGGATCATGAGCTAGTTATCTGCTATGGGCATTAAATTTGATGAAGAAATTCATGGACTGTTTCTACTTGGTTCCCTACCAGATTCTTGGAAAATTCTTAGAACTTCATTATCAAATTCTGCTCCGGATGGTGTGATCTCTATGGATCTTGCCAAGAGCAGCCTTTTAAATGAAGAGATGAGAAGAAAATCTCAGGGTTCCTCCTCATCAGTTGTCTTGGTGATTGACTTTAGGGGGAGAAGCAAGAATTGGGGTTCTCAAAATAGAGAACATAATAGAAGCAAATCCAGAAGCAGACTTAAAGATATTGAGTGCTATAATTGCGGGAAGAAAGGGCACACAAAGAAGTTCTGTCGGATTTTGAAAAAGGAGAATAGAGACAAGGAAGAACAGAAAGAAGATGGCAATTGTGTGGCCACCGTCACTACAAAAGATCTTGTTACTGTCCTTGATGCGGATGTGATAAATATTGCTTGTGATGAGTCAAGCTGGGTTGTGGACAGTGGCGCCGCATCTCATGTGACATCAAGGAAGGTATTTTTCTCATCCTATACTCAAGATAACTTTGGAACTTTGAGTATGGGTGATAAGACTGTATCTAGGGTGGCTGGTGTTGGGGCGATTTGTTTGGAAACTGGTATTGGAACTAAACTAGTTTTAAACAATGTAAAACATGCACCTGATGTTCGTTTGCACTTGATCTCTATTGGTGTTTTGGATGACGAGGGATATGTCAGTACCAATGGTGCTGGAAAGTGGAAGCTCACTAAGGGTTCCATGATTGTAGCTCGTGGGGAAAAGCGTCGTGGTCTATACTGGACTACGGCCACTACCTGTGTTGATATGGTGAATGACGTTGAGAGCAATAACTCTTCAACGTTATGGCATAAAAGTCTTAGACATATTAGCAAGAAGGGACTAAATTGTTTGGCCAAGAAGAAATTGTTGTCAAATTTTGAAAGTGCAAAATTAAAAAAGTGTGAGCACTGCTTGGCTGGAAAACAAAAAAGAGTTTCTTTCCAATCTCATCCTCCTTCAAGAAAGACAGAGTTTCTTGAGTTCGTGCATTCATATTTATATGGTCCAATGAAGACAAGGACTTTGGGTGGTGCACTTTATTTTGCTACCTTTATTGATAATTGCTCAAGGAAACTTTGGGTCTATATCTTGAAGACTAAAGAGCAAGTTTTGGGGTGTCTTTAAGTAGTTTCAGGCTTAAATTGAAAAAGAAACTTGAAAGAAGATGAAGTGTATTCGTATTGTTAACGGTGGTGAATATTATGGACCTTTTGATGAATACTGCATGCAACAGGGTATTAGACACCAGAAGACTCCTCCTAAGACTCCTTAGCTTAATGGTCTAGCAGAAAGGATGAACAGGACCTTGATAGAAATAGTCGAATGTTTGCTTTCTGAAGCAAAGTTGCCGAATTCCTTTTAGCGTGTGGCTTTGTTGACCGCTGCACATGCTATTAATCTGTCCCCTACGATTGCTTTGCAAAGTGATGTTCCAAACAGAGTTTGGTATGGCAAGGATGTTTCCTATGACCACTTGAAAGTGTTTGGTTGCAAAGCTTTTGTACATGTACCTAAAAATGAGAGGTCAAAATTAACTGCCAAGACAAGGCAGTGCATCTTCATTGGTTATGGCCTTGATGAGTTTGGTTATAGGCTATATGATCCAATTGAGAAGAAGGTCATGAGAAGTCGTGATGTTATCTTTGTGGAGGATCAAACCATTGAAGATATTAATAAAGCGGAGAAGCTAAAATCTCCAAGTTCTGAAGGTTTAGTTAATCTTGATCAAGTTCCTCATACAAATGCGGATCACGTTGGTGGGCTCAATGTTGATGGTGATGCCCAGAAACATAATCCAGATCATCATATTAAGGGTGATGGTGATAAAAATGCTAATGTTGATGATGTAGATGTTCCTAGTCATGAAGCTGTGGACGAGCTAGATATTCCACTCAGGAGGTCCTCTAGACCTCATACTCCTTCCTCACATTATTCACCCAATGAGTATTTATTACTCACTGATGGGGGAGAACTTGAATGATATGCAGAGGCCATAGAAGATGAGCACAAGGATCAACGGATTGAAGCCATGCAAGATGAGATGAAATCTCTGCATGAGAACCATACTTATGAGTTAGTGAAATTGCCTAAGGGCATGAGAGCTTTGAAAAACAAGTGGGTGTTCAAAGTTAAAGCTGAAAAAAATAGTTTGAAGCCCATATACAAAGCTAGATTGGTTGTCAAGGGATTTAGTCAAAGGAGATGTATTGATTGACGAAATATTTTTTCCTGTCGTGAAAATATCCTCCATTCGGACAATTCTTGGTTTGACTGCTAGTCTTGGTTTGGAGATTGAGTAGATGGATGTGAAGACTGCTTTTCTTTATGGTGACATAGAATAGGAGATTTATATGGAACAACCTGAAGGTTTAAAGGTAAAAGGTAAAGAAAACCTTGTATGCAAACTTAAGAAGAGTCTATATGGATTGAAGTAGGCTCCCAGACAGTGGTACAAGAAGTTTGAGTCTGTTATAGGGGAGCAAGGCTACAAGAAGACTTCTTCAAATCACTATGTGTTTGTACAAAGATTTTCCAATGATGATTTTGTCATCCTCTTACTATATGTGGATGATATGTTGATTGTGGGCAGGAATGCTTCCAAGATTGATGAGTTGAAGAAACAGTTGAATAAGTCTTTTTGCAATGAAAGACTTGGGTCATCCTAAGAAGATTTTGGGCATGAGAATTACTCATTCGAGAAACGAAAGAAAGCTTTACTTGTCACAGGAGAAGTACATAGAATGTGTACTGGAGTGCTTCAATATGAAAAGTGCTAAGTTGGTTCGCACACCCCTTCCTGGTCATCTGAAGTTGAGCAAGAAGACGTGTCCTACAACAACGGAGGAAAAAGAGAAAATGGCCAAAATTCCTTATTCTTCTGCTGTTGGAAGTTTGATGTATGCAATGGTATGCACTCAACCAGATATTTCTCATGCAGTCGGTGTTGTTAGCAGATTTCTCGAAAATCCAGGAAAAGAGCATTGAGAAGCTGTAAAGTGCATACTCAGGTACCTAAGAGGTACTGTAGGAGATTGCTTGTGTTTTGGAGGATCTGATCCAATCTTGAAGGGCTACACGGATGCTGATATGGCAGGTGATCTTAATAATCGTAAATCTACTACGGGTTACCTGTTCACATTTTTAGGGAGAGATATCTCATGGCAGTCGAAGTTGTAGAAGTTTATTACACTCTCTACAACTGAAGCAGAGTATATTGCCACTACGAAAGCTGGCAAGGAGATGGTATGGCTCAAGCAGTTTCTTCAAGAGCTGGAATTGCATCAAAAGGAGTATGTCGTCTATTTTGATAGTCAAAGTGCAATAGACTTGAGCAAAAACTCTATGTATCATGTGAGAACAAAACACATCGACATCAGATATCATTGAATTTGTGAGCAAGTGGAGAACGAATCACTTCAGGTCAAAACGATTCACACGAGTGAAAATCCTACTGATATGTTGACCAAGGTGGTATCAAGAGACAAGTTCGAACTATGCAAAGAACTTGTCGGCGTGCACTCAAACTAAAAGACAATGCTACCTCCTCTAGATGAATGAGACTAGAGGGGGAGATTGATGATGTCCATCTCATTCAAAATGTTTGGTAGCCAACCTTGTTGAATTGGTATGGGTTTGGTAGCCAATCTTGTTGACTTGGTTTTGTTTGGTAGCCAATCTTGTTGACTTGGTTTGGTTTGATAGCCAACCTTGTTGAAATTGTGAAAAGTGTGTGAAAAATTATCAAATATGGTAGGCTTTAGAGAGTGAGATTTTGGCTATAAAAGGAGAGCTTCAACTCTCATTTCTACACACCAAAAATCTCAGACAATATATCTGAGTAAGAGAGAGAGAGAGAGAGAGCAATATATTCCATAGACTATAAGAAAATACTCTGTGAAGAAAAATAGAGTGTGAGAGATATCATAGTTAGGTGAAAAAAAAAATAAAAGAGTATTTTTTTCTTTTGAGGGTGTAGTGGTCTTAGGAGTATTTGTACTCGTTACTACACAGTGTAAAATTCCTTGCTATCGTGATATCGACCGCCTTTCTTAGTCCTGGTTTTTACCTTATTCAGAAGGGTTTCCACGTAAAATCTTAGTGTCATTTTTGCTGCATTTTTATTCTTGCTGATTTAATCATAACTTAGTGGTCCGCGTTTATCACTAATACCATGAATATTATTTTTATGGAATTTATTCCCGACAATATTATGCTTGTAAAGTCCAAACTGCCCTTAGATATAAATGTAATGCCAATAAACTAACACATCGAAACTTTAAGCTATAGATAGAAATAATACATAGATTAAAGTATTGAAATAAAAAATTTACATAGATTAAGTATTGAAATAAAAAATTTACCCCGAATCACTTTACACATAAAAGGTTCCTTTCACTCAAACTGTTTTTTTTTCAAAACAAAGACTTCATATTACTGCATCAATGAATAACAAAGTTCAAATGTACTCTTTTGCATCCTGGACAACCCAAGTTGGGAAACACTTCTCCTAGGAGATGTCCTTCAACAAAGAAATAGAAAATTTAGCTAAACTATGAGATACTTTGTTTAACTTCCTTGGAATATAAAGAAACTTGACGTGATCTAACATGCTTGATAGCTTCCAAATGTCTTCGCACAACTCTTCTATCTCCCACGAAGTAGCCACCTGTTTTTGGATCATAGCAACAACATTCTTAGCTTCAGATAAAATCTTCACACTTTTCCATCCAAGACTAATAGCACATTCAAGTGCCTTTCTTATGGCAATCGTCTTAGCAGTCATAGTTTTCCCAACATATTGAATTCAGGATCGATGGGCATGAAGCAGTTTTTCCAGGCTATTCAAAGCCGCAACACCAATACTCGCATGTCTGTCATCACACCGTAATCACTCAAACTATTTGGAGAGAAAGAGTTGGAGATGCTGATCACTCACTCCTAGGCTCTTTCTCTTCTCAATCAATTAGAGACAAAATCAATAAATTGAAATATATTTCTCTCGATCCAGCGCCTACATGTTTAGAAGTTTTTGAAACCCTAAACTTTTCTTTTCTTCTTTTTTCTCCTTTTGTTATTTCCTCTTGTGAATCTGGTGAGGGACGAATCTTCTCAATATTTTCTAGTAAATTTGAATTTTGATTACATCCAAATCTAATGTGGGGTTTGTTGTGTTTGTCCAAAAAAAAAATCTTTCCAATAAAAGGGGATTCTTGGATATATGCTCAATTTAATAATATTTTTATTTTTGTTATGAAAAGCTTTCGGTGGTTTTTGTGTACGTAGCTATTTTGTAAAGTTTGTATGTTGTTTTCTTTTGTTACCTCAGAGAATATCTGCAAATGTACATATATGTGGATGTTGTGGCCTTAAAGTAGGCTATTTTTGTATATCAAATGTACATGGAAATGTTTGACGTTGGTGTTTTTATAAAGTAGCCAACTCAGATGAACATGAAGGTCAAAGCTTAAATGTATTTAGCTACCTGCGGAGAAAGTGATGTGTTTAATGTACTTGTTTTCAAAGTCTAGAAAATAATCTTTGAATTGGAGCCACTTCTGTTTTCATCTAGTAATTTTCATTTTGCTGGTTGGCATGTTGTTGCCTTGTCATCAAGTCTTCCTGTTTTATCCAATTAATTTGTCACAAACCAATTTTTAGAGATTTACAATGAAAAGGAAACTTAAAAGAAAAGAAAACAATTTATGGTTGGTGATGTAAGGCTTTAGTCATCTATGTTTTATTGCAAATTGCAATCTTGCTTCCATATCATGACTCGTAAAATGCACAAAATATAGTTTCATCTAAAAAACTATCTTTCCAGCAAAAAGATAGACATAATATGGTTTCTAGCAAAGAGATGTATTGGGACAAATTGAATTTACGTATGAAGATGATATGTCGTGATACGTGGATTGATCAAAGAATTATGATTGTCAAGAAAATATGAGCTACAACAGTTACGAGCAGAGAAAGGAAAAAAAGGCACGAGCAGACGTTCAAGAGACTCAGCACCCGTGCCTATTTAAAATCATTTATGTCCGAGAATCATTGGGAATGAATCTGACAATATATGAGAGTACAGATACAATATTTAATGAGTATTAAATGTAGAAAACGTTAGAGAATTTATATAATAATTATGTAACGTAGCATTAATATCTTTAATTGCCCATAATAGCCTCATTATGATAGAAGCAAACCGCATATCTCCAAAGTAGCTATAAAAGGGAGATAACCGATCTATTGTGGACACACAAAACACTATCTGAACATACTTTGGTTTACTTGTTTCTCTTGATTATATTCTTGTTATCTGAATTCCTTTCTTTTATTCATTCTTGCGATTATCAGTAACCCGAGTTCTTCTAAATTATAGCTTTAGTCAAAATTCTATTTTTTGGTTAAACAAATTGGTTTCGTTACCGAAAATCTGATAATCCATTCTATTTTAGCTTAACTTTCCTTGTTGCATCAACCGTGTCGAACAACAATGACAACATTCAAGGAAACCAAGAAAACCAAACAAACCCATAACTTTACGGAGATCCACAGAGTAATAACATACTGATTCCTTCTCCATGAGGCTCTCCACGTCGGTCCCGTGAGGGCATTCCTGATGGATCTCATACAGATGGACAGGCTCAATTCGAAAATA
This sequence comes from Nicotiana glauca, assembly GCA_026770625.1. NCBI lineage: Eukaryota > Viridiplantae > Streptophyta > Magnoliopsida > Solanales > Solanaceae > Nicotiana > Nicotiana glauca. Next base: position 127,354 of record MU672090.1, read on the forward strand.
TTGAAGCTATGGACGAGGCTTTGTAAAAACTTATTGCCTCACAGGTCAATAAAGCTCTTCAGGCTTTTGTTAGCCAATTACCTGCTGCACGACCCACACCCACTCCAAATAACAACACTCTGGAGAACTCTCATTCCAGATTTACAAAATTTAGTACTAACATTGTAGAAACAGCTCAAGGAGCAAAGTGACCGCATAGAGCAAATACCCGGGTGCCACCCGTGATCAAAGGGGTAGATATGGATAAGTATTTACAACAACCCTGGAAGACAAGTGCTGCTCCCCTTCCAATCCCAAAGAAATTCAAAATGCCCGATTATCCAAAATACAATGGGACAACAGACCCATGAGATCATGTGGCTGCATTCACAATAGGCATAAAAGGCAACGATTTGACTAAGCAAGAGATTGAATCAGTATTAGTCAAAAAATTTGGTGAAACACTCACTAAGGGTGCACTAACATGGTATTCTCTCTTACCCGTAAATTATATAAATTCTTTTGCTGAGCTTGCAGATTTTTTCATCAAAGCACACTCGGGAGCTAAAAAAGTCAAAACAATAATGGAAGATATTTTCAAGATCAAACAAGGGAACTCAGAATTGCTTAGGGAATTCGTGGACAGATTCCAACGTGAAAGAATGACATGACCACGTGTACCTGTGTCACGCCCCAAAAATACGAGGAGCGCGACCAGCGCTCAACCAAGTAAACCCGACCGAGAAAGCCTGTTAGGTCTCATTCTACCCAAACTAACTCATGAATAAATAGGAGATGGACTCCATTAATCAAATTCTATAAACATAAAATTAACGATTTCCATTTCATTTTCATTAGCAACTTCATCCACCACCTCAAAGGTATTACAAGTTTTATACATCATTGCCAAACATCAATATTTCTATTTTAATTTCCAATACTCGACACTACCCACAACCTGTCTACGGAGCCTCTAAATATAACTGAAGAATAATGTGGACATGCCGGCAACAAGGCTTCAGCTATACCTCTAAATACAAAGTACATGATAAACAATCGTACAGGGCCCCGAAATGAAGGAGGGCTCACCAACTCAGCTGAAAGGAAGATGCGTCACTGGCTACGACCAACACTGCCTGCTGTGGAACCACCTACAATCATAATACGAATGTAGCGCCCCCGGCAAAAGGGACGTTAGTGCCATTGAATAGCACTGGTATGCATAACTATAAAGAACTATCAAACACGAATAAATAAATCACAAGTAAAACTCAAACACTTTAAATGATCACAACATTATCAAATAAAAGGGATCACATAGCTTTCACATAAATCTCCATACATCTAGGTTGTGTTTCATAGCCCATCCAATGAGTTCACATATCAAATTATACACCTATGTGTTTCATAGCCCGTCCATAGGGTTCACACACCGTATTATATTATACACTTATGCGTTTCATAGCCCGTCCATAGGTCCCACATATTATATTATACACCTATGCATTTCATAGCCCGTCCATAGGGTTCACACACCGTATTATATTATACACCTATGTGTTTCATAGCCCGTCCATAGGTTCCCACAAATTATATTATACACCTATGCGTTTCATAGCCCGTCTATAGGGTTCACACACCGTATTATATTATACACCTATGCGTTTCATAGCCCGTCCATAGGTTCCCACAAATTATATTATACACCTATGTGTTTCATAGCCCGTCCATAGGTTCCCACAAATTATATTATACACCTATGCATTTCATAGCCCGTCCATAGATTCTATATATTATTTAATCGGCACATGGGGCCACAATCATTACAGCATACTTGGCTAGGCCATATTTCATAACTCAATTTCAACGACAAGCCATTTAATTCAAGATGTCAAGTACACATGAGAGAAACCATGAATCCTCGACATATACAATATCTCAGAAATCATACACCTCAAGTTTATTGACAATGGAACCTTATACACAAAGGATTCTTCCAAATCAATAGAAGGGATACCCCAACCCGTAATAAAAACACACATCGAAGGCATAAGCAAATAATTACACCAATTATTCTTGAATCCTTCTTTTTCAATCATGACATTATACAAATTCAAGTTCTCGGCACATTGGACACACTATATTTCCCAAATTCATTTGACTACTTTAGACATCTCTACACATACAAGATTTCACATAGTTTTGCATAAGATATGCATCTCAATTCTCAATTTAAGGTCTTAGTATTTCAATATATGATTCATATTCCGTGAACTCTTTTTAAGTTATCAACAATAGCACCTTGATCATATTAGAATTCATCTATTGCATTTATAGGGTCACAACACCAATTCATGTAAAGTACCAATCACAGCAAGAATCCAAAGCTCAATCTTACCACATTTACACAGTCGCTTACTTCACTTCCAAACATATTTGTACATTACCAACAACTAGCGACAATCAACCAAATACATTTTGTACACATACGAACAATTCGGAGGATCAACCATAATGAGTTTTCTCACACAATTTGGCATCAAAACCTCAATTCAAACTTGACTTGAAGTCTAGGCATTTTAGCACATGGTTCCCATTTTTCACATATCCTCATTTACCGAGAATAACCTATTAAACACATAACAAACCAAATCCTCTAAAATAATGAATACTACATAAATCAAATTCGGCACTTACAACATATGCAGGGGCACCATGAAATAATGAATACTACATAAATCAAATTCCGCACTTACAACATACGAAGGGGCACTATGGGAGCTCAATTTCTAAGAAGAGGGAGTTTTAGCCATACATACCTCGTCTAAGCTTTCCTTAAGTTACTATAACGTTCTGGAAATTCTAGCAATTCCAATCTAGTTTGAGACATAACAAAATTTAACACAAATTAGAAAAGTATTCATGGTTTC